>MCJB01050911.1:36730-51943 GCA_002018475.1 Nicotiana obtusifolia | reverse complement strand
ATATATTAGTAATATATTTATACACTTTGGTAAAATATTAACAAGAAAGCGACCAACTTTGGTCGCTAACATATATACCTTTCTATTAGCGACCAAAGTTGGTCCCCAAATGAAAATCTGATTTATTTTAATTTTTCAGATAGGCGACCAACTTTGGTCGCTTATGGCACCATAAAATTCCTTCCACTAAGCGACCAAAGTTGGTCGCCAATTTAATTTCTGATTTAATTTAATATTCAAGAAAAGCGACCAACTTTGGTCGCTAATATTGAACGTGGGTCCAGTTTAGCGACCAAAGTTGGTCGCTATATTTGAATTTTCTTTGACCGGATTTGTTTGACCAGTCCGGTCAAAATGTTGAACACATTAGCGACCACTTGGCGACCAATAATGGTCGCTATTTTATTTAAGTTTTTTTTCATTTTTTTCGTCTATGTTTGCGACCAAAGTTGGTCGCTTTTTGTGGCAGACCAACTTTGATCGCTAATGTTTGGTCTCTAAATGCCTGATTTCTAGTAGTGTTACTTTTATCTAGTTTGATGAAATGTCTCCAAAGTAATTTCACGCTTTCAATAAATTCAAAGATTACATTCAGTCACAGACAAATTTAGAATTTAAAATAAAACAACCAGCATACAAACTCAATAAATCAAACTCAACATTAAGTGTACATGGTAATTAATCCGCCTCTAATTATACAAGGTATGCACGTGCAAACTAATATGTATATGGTGAATCTGTCTCTGTCTATACATCATGTATATCCAAGTCTGGAATATTATCCCAAAAACTGATAAACATATCTTCATCCCACATCAATGCATCAAGATCAGGAATAGGTCCTGGAATCACGTATTCTGAAATTGGTTTACAGTAATAAATGTTTGGCTTTTGCACATCATTCGATTTCTCTTTTCTCTTTCTAGTAGTATCCTTCTTGTAGCAAATCCGAGTAGTTGATGGATTAAACTTTTGATCCGTCTTCACAATGTTCTCTACGGTTGTTTTTGTCCTAGATTTCCTAGGAATATCTTTAGGACAAAACCCTAGATGTCCAGTAATAGTTCCATCTTTATTTTCCAGCCCCTTACGAGGTTTTCCACGAGGTTTTTGACGCTTCATAATGAATAACTAAGCAGAGTATTAGAAAATAACAAATTGTCAAGGAGGATTATTTGAGCAAGTGGCGTTGGAACTCTTTTTATAAACATAATAATCCTAATATTATATGGAAAATGGTTTAACATTTCATTAGTTCAGAAGCCAGAATCGTTTTGACTTAGGAAAAGAAAAGGCGCGACGTAGTTTAACTTATAGTAACATGAGTTAGGTCTTTTTTTAAATATGGTAATCCTTATAACATTAGGAAAAAGAATACCACTAACTAATCACTACAATATAGCCGGTTCGGCCAAGTTTATAGGAAGTCAAAAGTACTTTTTTTTTCTTCAGATAAACAATTTCCGGAGATTTGAGGTTTTTGGCCGGAAAAACAAAAATAATTTTGATCAGTAGCAGAAGTAGTTTTTTACTATTGGGGAGAAGATACAAATTTTTACTTCTTCCAAAAAGCCGAAAAAGAAAATTAATTCTTTCAAGATAAAAATATCCTTAGAAGAACTTTATATTTATCAAACTCTCTCATTTAACCCATATATTTTTAAAGGGTGAAAATCATTTACACCCTCGAACTTTGCTTTAAAAATCAAACTGCCCCCTCTATTTTGACACAGTTATCATTCTTTCCCTGGTTTCTTAATTGAATTTTAAAATGCCTATTTTAACCTCTATATTATCTATATTTATTTCTTTTTTTTTTTTTATAGTATCATGATATTTTTCTCATCTCTAATATCTATACTATGAACTTACCTATATATAACTAAATTTTATTTTAAAAGTAAAAAATAATAATCAGACATATAATCAGTGACGTTGAATAATAAAAAGGATGAGTAGAATAAAAACTAATATAAGATAATTTGCTCTTATCAACAGTTTTATTAATAGAAATTTTAAAAATCTATTGACACAATAAAAAATAAAACATAATGAGAATCTTAAGTATATACTCAATGCAGGTACACGCAATTTAATAATTATTGAAAGTAAGCGGAGATTTTATAACAAACTCCTAAAAGATTATTTATTTATTACTGAAAAATGTAACTAATTATATACATAATGCGCGTTATATTAAAATAAAAATCATAAAAGTATGTAGATTTAGTTTTATCACAAACTTATAAAATCACTATTCTATTTATAATTTTAATAAATATATATTACCATTTTGTAATAAAAGTATAGCATAATCTAATTATAGGTAAAATCATAAAATAGCATATAAAACAAAAAAAAAAGCATTTTCCACCTACGTGGGAATTGAAAATGACAAGGGTAAAATAGATATTGTGTAGAATAAAAGGGGAAGAATGATAATTATTCAAAGTAGAGGAAGGAGCTTGATTTTTAAAGCAAAGTTGGGTGTGTAATGATTTTCACCTATTTTTCAAATATAAATAAACTCTTTTCTACTCTAACTTTTTTTTGGGGGGGGCTTTATACCGCATTTAAATTGATTAAAAGTCTTGATGTAGTATTTTTTTTTTTACGTTTTACATTTTTAACTAAATAAAGATAATATTTAATTTATGTCTTTCAAAACAATATTTAAAGTTACTTCTTTATTTAAATAATGTAATTGCAAAATGTATCTTAATATTATTCTTTTTCGTAAGTTGACACTCAAAAGCACTTTTTTGAAAGAGTGACCAAACACAAGTTGTTAATAATAACAAGTAAGATTTTGAATAATTAAAATTAACTATACACTACACTAATTTTTCAAAAAAAAAAAAAAACACCTATTTTTCCTCTTTAATTTTCTAATCTTCATAGCTTCATTTGCGACATGGGATTATTTTCGTCCATATTTTTGTATACTAGTTTTAGAGTGGCTTTACGCGTGTACCCATTTATATATTCCTTCGAGCTTGCGTTTAGTTATTTTGACTCTAATCATAGTATAAGAAACTTTAACGACTCTAAATATTTTTAAGTTGTGTTCACTTAAAAATAATTTTACTTCTATGACTAATTTAAAAAAAATTGAATTAGATTTTCTTGCTAGTTAGTTAATTCAAAGTTTAAGGACGCTAAATATTTTTAAGTTGTGTTAACTTAAGAATAATTTTACTTCTATGAATAATTTTTAAAAAATTAAATTAGATTTTCTTGCTAATTAGTTAATTCAAATACCTAATTATTTATTATCAACGTTAAAGAAATTAGCTCCATTAGGGTTCGTAGTCTCATCTTGAAAAGGTTTTTTCTTTCTCTAGAATTATTTATTTTTGCTGATTCAAATTCTTAATATATGTTCATACAAAATTTTAAGTATTTCATCATAATTATAATTTTATCGAGTAAGAAATCTATTTTTAAAGGATAAGACATTGATGTATATTTTAGTTCCGAATCTTTGTATCTACGGGATTGTTACTAATATTAACTTTGTCTCTCTTTCTCTCTTTCTCTTTTGTCTTGTTGGATTTTTTTTTTTTTTTTTTTTTGTGGTTATTTGTCCTAAGTGTTGAGCATAATTTTCAAATATTATACAAAAAACTGTTGATGAGAAAAATACTATTTAATAGAAAAGAGTTAAAATATAATATGAAAATGTATTATAATCTCATATAATACAAACTTAATTACGAGATAAAAATTCAATCATCTCAATAACGGTGATGCCAATTAATGATTAACAATTGAAGAAAATTATATAAGAAAATACTTGACTTCAGACAATAAAACCATAGAATTAGTCACCATACCATATAAGCTACACAATTACTTGGAATCATGATGATAAATGTTTAAGTCACAAGTTTAGTTGAGAGAGACAACAACGATTCCTAAAACTAAGAGGAATGGAAGTGCTCGAAATGTAACATGCTAAAATTAGATCGGGAAAAAAGGACTCTCATTAAATTTTTTTCCTTTACGAATTTGTGATATTATATAATTTAAATAAGGAAGAACTTAATACACTAAACTTTGTTGATTTCTAAATTAGGGAAACACTTAAATGGTTATTCCTAAATATTAGAAAAATAATTAAATAAATATTTTGTCTAGTATGAAATCAAACTCTAAAAAGTAAAAATGACGAACGACATTTCGCTAAGAGGCTTCGTGCTTTTAATATAATATAGGTATAAATAGATAGATGGATAGATATAGATATAGATAGATACTATGGGGAGATAGAATTAAAATAAATTAAGTTCTTATCTTAGTGTACGTACGTTGCACGTGTGACTAGCGTCAATCAATAAAATATATGTATAAAAAGAACATTTAAAATATGTGCCTAGCGTCAATCAGTAAAGAACATGTAAAGAGTTTTAAATAACTACATTAAGGTAATATTTTACAATAAATAATTTAATATATAAAAAAAATAAGGAATTGTCATTTGTTAAAATGAATATATTAAAAAATGACAACTCACATATTCTTTTTTTTTGGTTTCTCACCCGGCGTCCGCTATCCACATTGGGGCTCGACCAAATCGGAATTTGCGCCAGGAAGTCCCACGTTAGGGAGTAAAGCGCTTCCTAACAAAGACGACCCCATACCCAGGGACTCGAACCCGAGACCTTTGATTAAGAATGAAGTAGTACTTACCACTCCACCACAACCCTTGTCGGCACAACTCACTTAGTATCATTTTTTGTTTTATAATGTTTCACCCTTATTGCGTAAAGTTTGCATTTTTATCAATTTAACTTTTAATACTATATTATAAACGGATTTTTATGAAAATTTCAAAAAAGATAATTTTTTTATTTTCATTTTTGCAAATTAGTTAATTCAAAGACATTTTACCAACCAATCTCTTTCTTTTATATTCTTAATATTAAAATATTTTATTAGTTAAGCTTGATACTTAAATTTTAGAATGAATTTTGAGATAAGTCCAAACATGGTTTAATAACCAAAACTTTAATTGATTTTAAAATTTTAAATATTAGAGAAATAATTAAATAATTATTTAATTATTTAAAAATACTCATAAACTGTCACGACCCTAACCCTGAATCAGGTCGTGATGGCGCCTCTCGTGAAGACGAGACCAGCCAATTTAACCAAAATCTCATTTTAAGCAGTAAATTAACAAGAAAACAACATAAGCATGATTCAATAGCAATCATTCGCGAAAATATAGCTAACCATCCCGACACAGCTCAAACCGGGGTGTCACAAGTCATGAGCAACTATGGATCCTGATAACAAGTCTACTAAATACAATATCTGGCACAACTGTTTGAAGAGCATGGAAACAGCAAGATAAGAGAGATACGGGGCTGCGGATGCCAACAGCTACCTCGTAGTCTCTGAATCATCGCCTGGACGGGAGGAGTCAGCACTCCCGAGCGAAACCAACAATGCCTGAATCTGCACACATAGTGCAAGGAGTAATGTGAGTACTCCGACTCAGTGAGTAATAAATATAAATAACGACTGAAAATAAGAAAGCACGTAAAGCACAAGGCATTCTATAATGAAGCAATAAAACATCATTTGAAAACAGTAAATCAGTGAGAATTCAAGTAAAACCTCTTTTCAACGGGTAAAACATGTAATTTTTCAGGTAAAAAAAATGTGAAGTAAAATAAAAGAGAAATAGAAGATCGCCCCTCGGGCTCAGTATCAACAAATTCGCCCCTCGGGCAATATCACAGAACAGTACCAGCCCCTCGGGCTCAAATCTCAGAACAATACCAGCCCCTCGGGCTATCACATGGAACAGTATCAGCCCCTCGGGCTATCACATAGTACAATATCAGCCCCTCGGGCTATATTTCACATCACAATGGGTACCCGCGCTCACTGGGGGTGTACAGACTCCGGAGGGGCCCCTTATGGCCCAAGCGTAATATCAAGCCACCTCGTGGCATAAATCTAGGCCCTCGGCCTCATATCAATCAAGCCACCTCGTGGAGTATATAAAGTATCTCAGGCCCTCAGCCTCATATCAGTCACAAGCCACCTCGTGGCACATAAAGTATCTCAGGCCCTCGGCCTCATATTAGTCATAAGCCACCTCGTGGCATATAAAGTATCTCAAGCCCTCGGCCTCATATCACTCAGTGAATCCTCACATCTAGCCCTCGGCCGCACTCAGTCAGAAAATCATCACAAGCCCCTCGGGCATAGTAAAACAGTAGTTCTCAGCCCAAAAATATCATTTAAAATATTATTTAAGTCTCAAAACTGAGTAAAAGTGGCTGAGTTGTAAAACAGTGAAAACAACATGACTGAGTTCAAGTAATAAGTCAAAATAGTGAGGAAACAGTGATAAAAATCCCCGAAGGGTTCAAATAATTGGCACGAAGCCCAAATATGGCAATCAGCCTAAATCATGATGATAACAAATAAGTTTCAGTCAAATACGCGGTGAAAATCATCAATCGGGACGGACCAAGTCACAATTCCCAGTAGTAAACGATCCCACGCTCATCATCGAGCACGTGCCTCACCTCAATATAGCACTACGATGTACAATCCGGGGTTTCAAACCCTCAGAACATCATTTACAATCACCACTCACCTCGAACCGGCTAAATCCCTAGCCCGCGATGCCTTTGCCCCTCGAATTGGCCTCCACGCGCGTCGAATCTACCCAAAATCAGAACGAATACGTCACAATATGCGGAGGGGACAAAGCCCAAGCGAAAACAATCGAAAAATACCAAAAAATTCCGAAATTAGCAAAACCCGAAATTCCGAAATTAGCTAAAAAAATTTCACATCAACGGGTTCCTTATTTCCCAACGAGTTCAACCATACAAAAATTATCGAATTCCGACATCGGATCGACCTCCAAATCTTAACTCTAAACTTAAGGATATTTTCATAATTTTTTCAACTTAATCACCAATTAAATACTAAAAATAGCGATATACTGAGGTAATTTGATCAAAGTTGAGTTAAGAACACTTACCCTGATGTTTTCCCTGAAAATCTCCCGAAAGCCGCCTCAAAATTCGCTTCAATCCGATCTATAGCTCCAAATATGTAAAAATGACCGAAACCCCTATTTTAAGAATCTGTCCAAGCAAGTCTCATTTGGACATATTTTCAAGGCTGATTTTGCTGTGATTTAGGGCGTTTTGGAGATGTTTCTTAGATGGTAACGACAGCGGATTTTACATAGCCAATGGTTACTGGTTTCTACTTATAAAGGGTCAAAATCGGGACAAAAACGCCCCTTTCAGGTTTAAAATGCGACCGCATTTCTGTCGCATACCAGACATGCGGTCCGCATATTGATATGGCCATCGCAAATTATAACCCTAGCCTTCACCGCATTCAGTGTGCGGTATGGTTTGCGGTCCGCATTGTAGAAATGCGACCACATATGAGACCGTATTTTTGACGTTGATCCTTGCCCAGAAATCTGTCTTGGTCTGCGATCTCAATGTGAGATATGCGGCTCGCATTGTAGAAATACGACCGCATTTCTGACGTCGATCTTTGCCCAGATCTGTCTCGGTCTTCAATCTCAGTGTGAGATATGCGGCTCGCATTGTAGAAATGCGATCGCATATGAGACCGCATTTCCCACTTTCGCCAATATGCGTCGAATTGTCCTACGGACTTTCAAGTTCATATCCGGACATACGCCTAAGTCCGATATCACCATATGAAGCTATTTACATCATCAAATTTCTATTCTGGAGTCGTGTGCTCAAAAATTCAACTCTGATAAACTCTTTTTATTATTTTAGCTTCTAGAATAAGAATTGATCTTTTAATTTGATCCCGAATCGTCCGGAAACCAAACTCAACCACACAAACAAGTTATAATACGCATTACAAAGCTGCTCGAGATCTTAAATCGCTAAACGAGGCATAAATTCTTAAAACGGCAGATCGGGTCGTTACATAAACCTTAGAAAAGAACTCCTAAACTTGAAAAAACGAAAAAGAAAATAATGTCTCCTAAGCAAAGAAAAGAAAAACAAGGACTACTAAACCAATACTCGTAAACATTAAAGGAAGACACCTAAAACTGCTAAATCTAAATGGTTGATACGAAGGACACCTAAAGTTGGAAGGAATTGAAAGTCTTGGATTCTATATCAAAATCCTAATATTAGAGTAATAATTATTTGATTATTCCAAATATTAGAAAAATAGTTAAATGATTATTTTTACATATTAGAAGAATAACTTAAATTATTATTTCTAATGTAAAAATGTTTTTTACAAGATAAAAAAGAAGAATCTTACCTCAACGCATAACAGATAGGAATATGTAATTTCTAAACTTCTTGAGAAATTTCTTCGTAGAAATCTTGGGCATGTCATAAACTGTTAATATTAAGTATATGTTAAAATAAGCAAAAAAAAAAAAGAACTATAATCATACAATAAAACAATACTCAATTACTTAGTTTTCATACCATATTTGTTCTTGCTCCAAATAATCAAATTGAAGTAGCATCGGAAAAGGATCACTCTCAACTTCATCACCGATAAACTGATGGCAAATAAATCGCTTGATGATAGGTACAAGACAATATTACCTTTGACCTAGAACACTGAAATAATTCTAAAATTTAATATTAATTCAGTTTTTTCTTATTCTAAAAATTAAGTTGATGAATGCATTAGCCAACCATAATAGTGTTCATGAAGAATAAAAAGTTTTTGACCTCTTTAATAGCGATACTAAATAGTAATAAGTTTCACATCTATATTTTTTTAATTCCTTTTTCCTTTTGAACCTGCGCAATTTTGACTTCTCTTTCATAGGGAGAATATATAATAAGTTTCCTATTATAATACCCTAATTATTTAATTTCCTTTTCTTAACCTACGACAATCCCTCTTCTTATGGGATATCTATTTTTCTTTTGGGAAAGTTCCCCACTTACATTCTTCTTTTTTTCCTTTTCTCCTACGATATTTTGTTTTTTTGCTATAAACTTAATTTTTTATTTGCATTTACATTTTTATCCCACTTAGTGTACACTTGGAAAAAATGACGAACGACATTTTGCTAAGGGTTTTCGTACTTTTAATGTAATATAGATAATTTGATCCATTTTGGTTGCCCGTATAATGTTACTATAGAAGAAAAATTAACTGTCAATGTAATGTAAAAATTTTGAAAAATAATTCATGCCATTCTTATGTAAATCTTGGTCTTGATACTCGAAAAACATCAAATGTTAGTATAGCTCATCAGTACTATGAACATAAATCTAAACATTTTAAAATCAACAATAAATGTTAACTCAAAGGCATTTTCGGTTTCATGCAAAGGATGAACAGAGTATTGTTTCGTTATCTTTAAAGATTATGGATGAAAATTTTACTCATTTTAAAACAATATAATTGATTTTCCCCCTCATTTTTGAAACTTTTTTATTATAATCCATAGTTGGAAGGACATATTTTACCTTTTGAAAATACCAGGGATGACTGGCTCATGTTGTGCGTCGATAGAAGATCAAGGAAGTTTTCTGTCTCAAGTGAAAGGTGACGGGCGTATTGTTTCTTAAAGGTAAGGAGGATAAATGGAATTTACTCAACAACATATAAAGTTAATTAGTCATGGATATTCAATTAAATATGAAAGAAATAGAACACATGTCCACAAAGTAGCAAATAATGGATACTAACAATATGTGCATAACTGGTTTTGTGAATTCATCTCGACGATCAAAATACAGATCCTACTGTATTTGTTGGTGTTGGTTATCTCGGATGCCTAATTCCCTAACTCAAACCTGAGCGACACTCCTAAGCTCCTGCAACCTCTATCGCATTACAATGCTGAACTGCTATCCACACCATCATCAATAATACTATGCACTGAAAAATTCAAAATGTATTACTATATTGTACGTAATTAGTAAACAACAGAACCTTGCAAGGGAACAGGACGGCGCCTTCTTGCTGGATTTTGATTGCACAATTGGGGAAGATATCCGAGTTTGGATCAGATTGCAACTTTTCCACTAAAGAGTCAGGCTGCAATGAGTTAGAAAAAGATCCAGTGCCCAAGTTATCAAAATAGTTGGCTGCTCCAATGGAACGAATCACTGCTAACAAGTTGACAAGATTTTGTCTAGCTAATCTGTAGTGTAGTTAACTGCTCATACTATCTAGATATTGATGCGAGGCAGTTTAAACCAAGGTTTGGAAAGTGGGGGATAACTGTTACCTCTTTTGACCCAGGACTTCAAAGGGTTTTCTCACATAGTATTCTTCCCCCTCCCCTGTTGTTCCTTGCACTTGCCCACTAGAGTCTAGACCATATCTCGATAATAACCAGAAACTATCTATCACACTGATGCGAGACATACGTCGTGGATTGCAGATTCATTCAAATGCACGATACAGACAATCTTAATTTTTCATGCCTAACTTAATACTCTGAACTTTAACTGTTAACTGAAGCTTCTGTTGCTCAATATCTTTCAAGACTGTCAATAAGTTAATCCGATATAATTCACATTTTTGTCTTGCACGTTCCAGCTTCCGTGTAAGTTTCTGTATTTTCTTGTCCTGCTCATCCTACAAGGAAATCAATAGACGAGTCAAGAAATGAATTACACAATTGGTTTATATAGGGACCCAATTTTCCCACGTTCTTTGGTAAAGAAAGAACGGGCATTAGAGTTGGGTGAACATCTTATCCAATTCATAATGAGTGCAGACAACATTGTTCAAGTAGAAGAACCCAGAGAGAAAAGAAAGAGCAATCTGCAGACTGAAAATAAATTTATAAAAAACATCAAATTTGAAGTCAACAATACCCCAAATGACCCGACAGATACTACCTCAAGGTTAGAAAGTTTCAACTTAAAGTAACGAGTCAAGATAGCTAATAGTTACAGGTGCAGATTACTTACAATATAATGATAATAATAACATGCAGAAAAATTTGTGAAGTTCCAAAAAACAGAGGAGTATGTTAAGCCAACGCAGAGGAAGATATCCAAAGGCATAAAACAAGCTAAAAATGTAAGCAATGATCAAATTCAAACTACAAATCTTATGACAGGATCAGCAATTATAGTTGAAAACACATTTATTTAAACTTTTAATTGCAATTGACAAATCAGAGAAGGTATCTAAAAAGTGAGTCCGCTGTTTACTTCAATCAGATAGAAAGAAGTTATTCTGGGTAGGGGAACAGGACCTAATAATAAGTTCCTTTTTTTTCCTTTTTGTCAGAGATCAAGTCGTTCTCTTCCAGAATTCATCTAAGCAGATCTATGGTTTTATTTGACTTGAGAACTGATCTGAGCAATCATTGTAAGACGGAAGGCAACCGACAAAAATAAATCCACTCAATCTTTAAAAACAACTACAGAATATCAGCAAACAAACAAATGTTGGTGAAGAAAATCTGAAATAAAAGATAGATCAAAGACAGCTTACCACCGGTGTTGAAGGACCTCCACCCAATTGACGAGCCTCGAAGGGATTATTTACATGGCTCTCCTGAGTGGCAGACTCTCCTTTGCAAGTTCCACTAGAATTGGAAACTCCCCCATCAGTTTTCTTAGCAATAGCAACTTTATTTGCAGCTTCTCGCAACGCAACCATAGCCACCTGGTAACATTCCTCATCTTTCACACCTTCATCTAAATATTTGAGGGCTTCTAGCTGAAGATTTTTATATCGGACATTAAAAGTTCCCTGACAATTATTTAACAAATTACACGTCTGTTCTTCCAACATGAGACCACTTTTAGCATTCCTAGTCCAACGCTTTAAAACATAACATGGAGGAAGCGTGAGAATATTGGTGACTCTGAAGACTGTTAGTATATGCCGGCAAAGGAGACCGGAGAATTCAAACATCTGACAGGAACACGACGCTTTAATTTCCCTGACATTGTAGTGAACTAAGTAAGACTTATGACTCTCCCCAAATTTAGCCACCTGAAATACAGTTGTTGCTTCGTTATCATCAACTTTAGTTGCCAAGAATGTGAGTGTTTCAACGAGCTCCTCTTGAAACTTTATGAACAGTTTCCTAGTATAAATGTCAGCAACTTGCTTCTCCATGGGTGACGGGGTCTTCAGAACGGGGCCATTATGCATTGTGTCGTAATCTGCTTTAACTTCCTTCTCGTAGCGACTCTCTACAGCCTTTTCATACAGCTTAATGAATTGTTGAAGAGTAGTTGATGCATTCACATACCCATCAAAATATGAATTCATACTGTCACTACACTGCATTACAGATATTTCGGCAAAAAATGTATCCCTCAAATAGACCGGAACCCATTGCTTGCGATCAACGTAAATGGCTTGAAGCCACTCATTTTCCCCAAGATCATACTTATCAATCAGGGTAAACCAACAAGCTTCAAACTCTTCAATGGACTCCGTAAAGCTTACACATTTATGAAACTCTGCTTCAAAATTAATATGCTCGGAGAGCACGTGGGACAACTTCTCTTGGCATTCTTTGAAAATATGCCATTTGCAGAACCTGTGACGTGCTTCGGGGAAAACATGTCTAACAGCCAAACGAATCACTCGATCATGGTCAGTTGTGATTGAGAGTGGCGGCTTCCCACACATTGCCATCAGCCAAGTTCTAAACAACCAACTAAAAGATGCCTCAGATTCATTTAATAAGAGAGCACAACCAAATAGCACTGGTTGTCCATGATGATTCACCCCTGTGAATGGAGCAAATGGTAACCGATACCTGTTTGACCTGTAAGTGGTGTCAAAAGTAACAGTATCACCGAAATAAGTAAAATTACTCCGAGCCTCAGGGTCAGCCCAAAAGATATTACTCATACAATGATCCTCATCTCCTTGCACAGCATATAAAAACGATGGATTTTCCAAATGCTTTTGTTTCAAATAATCAAGGAGAGTCTGGGGATCACCCCCAAGGGTTCTCCGTTTACTACTTCTCAAGTAATTTCTACAATCACGTTCCATAAATCCAACACCACTAATTCCACCATACTCCTTGATCAAGGCAGACATTATCCCACTCGGACCAATTCCAGCTCCCTGTAATGTATCAATCAGCAACTTAGCTGGTCCCGACACATGTCGGTGTGAACGCAGGCAATGCACCTTATCAGGTGGAACAAGCTCATGGTTATGTTCTTTTACAAATCCCGACACAACCCATCTCCCCGAATTCTGAATCTTAACAACTAACATCGCCTTACACCCGACCCTAGTCTCAGCTCGGGGTCTCTTAATCCTAGCACCACCGCCATCACGCCCAGGCTTCTCCTTCTCAACACGAAACCCCTCTCTTGCACAAACGAACGACCTCTGAATAATAGCCCCGTCACGCCTAGACCTCCTAGACATGCTAACACGCGTACTAAACCCTACCCTACGTGCATACAAATTATAGAAGGCTTTCGCAGCCTCTTCCGACTCAAACTCCATTCCTTCGTAAGGTTCAAGATTCATATCCCCATAAACTTCACCAGAAATTCTACCACTAACAATACCATCAAAAGGGTCCATTAATAGATTATTTTCCCCTTCTTCAATAGGGTGTTCAATGTCAATGGTTTCGTCTCCTACTCCTAAGCCAAACATATCAAATTCCATCACATCATTCCTGATTCCCAACGGTTCAAACTCCATTTTCCAGAACTAAATATATACTATGCTAAAAAACCACATTCAAATACAAATGGGTATCCGAGAAATTTGATAGTAAACTGCACAGAGTAAAGCAATAGTAGCTTCCACTGACCATTATCAGACTACATTTTCATGCAGGTACAATTTGTACTATATATTCAAGTTGTTACCTTTACCCGTCAAAATAAAGGGAAGCACAGTATTGAGGTTCTGAGAAATATTGAAATTGGGCACGGGCCTGAGAAAATTTGGGTTAGGGTTCGCAGTTGCATTGAGAACTGAGCTGAATTGCGATACTTCTTACAGCAATTGGACAGGAGAGAGTGGCTCGAAATTTACGAACAAAGGATGCTGGTTTACACTTTGTACCCTCATTTTGATACATGTTTACAAATTCGCCCATATATTTTCGTTGCTTAGTTGTCTTTCTGTTTTTTAAGTCCCCGGGTATCTGTGAGGGAAGCAAGACGCTATATATCAAAAGTTTTCTATTTTCAGATGCCAAATACATAGGCAATCACTTAAAGTTTGTCACATTTTTCTCTTTAGACACTGAAACTAGAGTTGTTAAACACCTAAAGTATGTCAATATTGTGCTTATTGAACACTTCATGCAGGTATGGCTCATTGAGTAACTTTTACTTACAGGTGAGCACGCGAACAACATATAACACTACTAGAAAACAGTATTTTTGCGACCAAAAATTAGCGACCAACGTTGGTCTGCCAAAAAAAGCGACCAACATTGGTCGCCACACTACTAAAAAAAAATAAAAAATAAAAATTTAAAGCAATAAGGGACCAATATTGGTCGCTAGTTGGTCGCTAAATTCGTCAACATGTTGACCGGACTGGTCAGACCAATCTGGTCAAGAAAATTTCAAAATTTGCGACCAAAGTTGGTCGTCAAAGTGGACCCACGTTTAAATTTGGCGACCAACGTTGGTCGCAATAGGACGGGTAACATTTGGGCAAACTTAGCGACCAACGTTGGTCGCTTATGTGGAAAATAAAAAAAAAATCCTATTTGCAAATTGCGACCAACATTGGTCGCAAAATGCAAAGTATAAATATCTGGAAAATTTAAATAAATAAGATTTTATTTTTGCGACCAACTTTGGTCGCTTCCGTGTCAACATTTTACCAAAATTAAACTCACTTTTATATTTACTGCATGTCTAAATAATATAAATATAAGCCATTAACGCTTTTGTAATATTAATATGCAGTTAAGTGTACTACGGAGCGTGCGTGCAATACATTTAGTATATATATACTATACTATATTATACTATATATATATCGAATATAACTTTAATATTTATATATATATATATATATATATATATATATACACCTTGATATATCGAATATATATTGATATATAATACACTATACAATATAATATACTATAGTATAGTGTATTGTATAATACATGTATATATAACTTGATATGTAATACGCTATACTCTATATATATATATATATATAGTGTATTGTATAATACACCATACAATACACTTAGTATTGTATATACTAAGTGTA
>MCJB01050911.1:0-33003 GCA_002018475.1 Nicotiana obtusifolia | reverse complement strand
TGAAAATGTGTTAGATGTTGCATATCAAAACGATATCTCCATTGTTGACCAAATATTGGACGAAGTTTTAGAAGATGATTTGGAACATCGTGAAAACATACTGGAAGAAGTTGATATTTCTGAAGTAAGAATTACAGAATACGAGGAAGAAGTATCAACTGATGAAGCTCAAACTACCGAGGAAGAAGAATTCTCGGACAAGGAACTATACGACGATGAGATTTAAATAGGTGGTTTCTTTAACAACTCTCGTTTATAGCTATATATTTTCTTTATATTTTTCAACCTAAATATGTATTATATTATGCAGATAACAGGCAAAGGTCGAGGTAACGCTGATTCTAGTACTTCTCGGGGTCGAGAAAAGGGTAAGAAACAAAGGAGGAGGGTAGAAGATTACACTCCAATTAGTCCTGCCGTTCCAGAGTTGCAGATGCCTACGTATTTTCCTCCACCCTAGGGCTATTCTGAGCCGCCCCAGCATCACCAGCCCTACACATTCGTGCAAACACTGGGTCTTCCATCACAGGGCCCTTGGATTGTACGTCCGACGTACAGTCCAGCTACCGCACATCTACGTGGATCTCAGCCATCTTCATCGCATGGACCGCATCGGTCCATGTCACATCCACATGGAGCACATTCATCAGCGCCGCAGCCACTAGGGTCACAGCCACTGGGGTTGCTGCCACTCGGGTCGTAGCCACTCGGGTCACAACAATCAGTGACATGTCCCATTGCGGCACATACAGCTGCGTCGCAGGGCTCGTAGCCATCTTCATCGGGGACTCCATCTATTACAGGCATTCGTCTGCGGGATCTTAGCTCTGACCCCCCCACACCTTCCACACATGCCCCTGGTGATGATGACGAGGAGGTGCATCTTGATGAGTATGGCAGGATCATTATCGTCCCTGAGGGTGACGGGTAAGAGTTATTTGTTATTTTTAACGTTTATTGTTTTCTACGGTTTTACTAAGATATTAATGTGTCTTTTTTTTTTAATTACATTAAAGGTTTATCCCTAGTAATGTTACTACGAAGATAATCACCCAAGCAACTCGAAAGCTATATGATGGCCCTTATGCGACTTGGAGTGATTTTCCATTCTCGCTTAAGGAGGCAATTTTCAATGAATTTAAGGTATAAATGTTCTTTCAAGCAGTACAATTATTTATATTTATGATATTTCCATCTAAATTCTATGATATTTCCATCTAAATACTTAACTTCTCAAATATAGAGCAAGTGTGTGTGGGAACACTGCTATAGTGCGGAGGTAGCTGCTAACTTCCATCTCAAGGCACGCAAGCGGTTGTCCCATTGCTTTTCCAACGCTAGAAGGACGAACACGAAGCCCTCCTGGTTGCAAGATGGTCTATGGACTGATCCGCAAAAACAATGGGTAACCGTTGATTTCTTAAAGAAGAGCGAGCAAGGAAAGAAAGCTCGTGCTTCGGAGACGGGAGGCTCTCTGCACACTGGAGGTGCGATCAGCCTCGGTTCAATAAAGAGAAAAATGGTACGTAATTGCTTAATTTAATTTTAATTTTCAACGTCTAATCTGTCTATTAACTAAAATTTATGACTTTTCAGGAGAAGAAGTTAGGCCGTCCGATGAGGCAAGATGAGTTATTCAAGCAAACTCATATTGTCAAGAAGAAGAAAGATTCGGATGAAGAAAGGTGGGTCGAGGACCGAGCCTCGGCTGTACATGTAAGTTTTCAATTTTCATTAAGTACTTTGATTTAGTTTTATATAACTTTTGAATACTAATTTAATTTTTCTTATAGAGTCGCTTCACAGCTGAGTTGGAAGAATTTGTACGCAGCCAGCCACCATCTTCATCGGGCAAACCAATCCAACCGTCGGACGAGGATGCTGAAAGACTATGGACGCAGGCTGCTGGCGGTCCAAAAGGGGGAAAGGTATACGGGCTTCCCGCTAAGAAATTCCACCGCTATAGGTGTGGAATGCAAGGAATAGGCACTTCCTCGCAAGCGGAGTCGCTTGATGGGGAGACCCTCTCCTCTGTGCGGGAGCATGTAGCAAAGCTCACAGCCGAGCTAGAAGCTGCCAAGGAAAGAGAGAAGGTTAGAGAAGAAAGAGAAAAGCTTAGAGATGCTCAGTATGCTGCCATACAAGAGCAGCTCAAATCTCTCTTTGCTTCTGGCGCTAATTTTCCGATTCCCTGGTCACGTGAATCATCGCCGGATGATAATCTTGATAATGACACTTCATCCGACGATGCCACTCATGATATAAACTTAGTAGACGTTGAATTGTAATAACAGTTTATATAATGTATAAGTTCATTTGAACTTTATATCTTGTTATTGTTTAATGTTGTTGTTTAATGTTGTTGTTTATTGTTGTTGTTATTCTCGTTGTTGTTTATTGTTGTTGTTTTGTTGTTTGTTGTTGTTGTTCTTGTTTTCATGGCATAAAATGCCTATTTTAGGAATTTGGTAAGCTGGCAGGTGGTGTAGCTGCCAAAACAGGCAATTTCTGGAAAAATTGAACCAAAAAAAGCGACCAACTTTGGTCTCCAGTTGGTCGCTATTTTGCTGAAAAAAAATAAATCTGCAAATTAGCGACCAAAGTTGGTCGCTAATTTATAAAAAAAAAATTAAATTTTGGCATTTGCGACCAACATTGGTCGCTATATTACCTAGATTTTTAAAATCTCTGAGAATAGCGACCAACGTTGGTCGCTAAATCAAAAAAATAAAATTTTAAGAATTTTAAAAAAAATTAATTAATTAAGCGACCAATATTGGTCGCTATTGCCCAGAATATATTAATTTTTAAAAAAAATAGCGACCAATGTTGGTCGCTAATTAGCGACCAAAGTCGGTCTCTATATGTTTTTCGAATTGTTTGGTCCTTTTGTGGTAGAGACCAAAGTTGGTCGCAAATTAGCGACCAACTTTGGTCGCTATTTGTTTGTGACCACCTAAATACTGACCAGGCCATTTTGGTCGCTTTTTGGTCGCTTTTTTGCAATTTGTAATGAACTTTGATCGCTTTTTTTGGTCGCTTTTTACCTGTTTTCTAGTAGTGGTAAATGTAACTTTTTTCTCTCTTTTTGTCCATCTTCTTCTTTCTCGTTCACCTTCTCTGTCACCACATCTCTCTTTGGTTCCCGTTTTTCTTTCCTAGTTTGTCTTCCTCATCTCTTACAGATTTATCCACTCTCAATAGTGATTAATTCACTCTTCCACTTCAAAGATATAACCCCAAAATTTAGAAGATCATATTCTTATTAGCATAAACAAAGAAACTAAAGTTTCATGGTTGATTCGCAACTTGCAGAATTTAAGAGATTTAAATAAGTAAGAAACCATGTGGCCCGTGTCCTCTTTTTCTTGCATTCTCAAGAATCGTGACAAGCTCACCTGGCGTCCGCCATAGTTGCAGTTGATTATTTAGTTTAACCCAAGTATCATCTCCAAAACCCCATAAAACGGACATAAAATGGGTAGCTTTTGGATTTTGACAGTGAAAATTCCTCGAACAAGAGGTAGGCATCTAAAGCATTCTTGTTATCCAGTTAATATAGAAAGAATTCAACTTCTTTCGATCAAACTGAAAGATGGAAGCTAGAAGTCAAAAAGGTTATTTTTGGAGGAACCAAAAATGTAGGTTCCCTCAGTTTGTTGTATCCAAACGCACACGCAAGTGTACGTAGCCGATAAGTAATAAAGTTGTTTATTCGTAAAACGGTACAATTGAATTTATAGCATGGTTTATAGACAAGCTAATCGATTTGACCCAAAAATAATAAGTAAATGAGAGCAAAAGTAAGATTATCAAATGAAACTTAAGAAGATAACAAGCCTGACTAAGAATTTAGCCTTTCTGATGACAAGAGCGAAAGCAATGTTCCAGTGCTAAAATTTATCGTAATATGGTAGTATATTATAGCTTTTTGTATACAGAGTATTTCGTGTCTTCAAATGATGTTAATTATCCTATTTATAGCCTTATTTAGGGATACAAGATCTCAAAATCAAGCTTCTCTTGAATGAGAATAAAACCGTCACTGATTGCAGCATAACAGTTGGCTTTGAGTGCTGATATTCTCTGTAACGGCTACTCATTAAATGCTATCCGATATTAAATCTTTGAATCTTTATTGTGCCAGTCATCTTCTGACTCACGTTCCACCTGTCTTCGGTTCCACGTGTCACCTCATCATTCGAACAACTTTCATTAACCAATTTTACCCCATATAGATAGTCTACCTACTTTTCGGTGATGCAACTCAGTGATACCGGAAAGTAGATAAGAATTCTTTTCTTGGTGGGAAAGTTCCTAAACGATCTCTAACACTTGAAAGGACGCACGTCTTTTTGCATTTAATAACCCAAACACGTGTTGTTCCGTGATTCAACAAGTATATTTGTCGGTTTTTGAGGTAACCATGACCACGATTTTTGCCGTCTATAACTTCTCCAATACTCATCATTTTCACTCTTTATTTTGCAACTCCTTCTTCTTCTTTGAATCTCCTTAGAGCTTTTCTGCAATATTCAACCTTCTTAGTAAAAAAAAATCTTCATAAACATGTCTTCAAACACTGTCGCCCCCGAAAACTCTGGCCTCTTCTTTGGTGGAGGTCCAAAGAGAACAGAACGAAGGAGGTTGACTGATGGTAGCTACAATTACGTATTTTAGTCGCTTGTTGCACTCTAATTCACTGCACTTTATTCGTGTTTGAGCTTTAATTGGTAGTGTTTTGCACTTATTGTGTGTTTTATGCCTTGTAGGAGTGATTCCAAGTGATGTAAATGTTTTGGAGCTAATTTGAGGTATTTGGAGCTTTGAAGTCTGAGTAAAAGCCCAAGGGATTAAGCCGGGATTGTGTTCGGGAGTCGATGACCAAGTTTGGACGTCAAAAATCGAAGTTTGATCTGTACTCTGAGAAATCCCCATTGCCGCGGTGCGTGGGGCGGCGCGCTAGTGCAAATCTCTGCTGTCTGTCAAAAATTAAATCTCTTAATTTTCCCACTAATGCCCCGCATGGCGCGTCGCCTCATGCGGTGCGCCTGTGTATTTTTTACAGAGTAATTTTCCTATTTCGGCTAGGAAAAGGTAATTTCGTCTAGGCCCGACCCTACTTGGTATAAATACATAGAAAAATATTATTTTCTGGACTCTTGACACATATTCAACCTAAGGAGGCTAAGAAGGAGTTGGAAGCACACGAGCACAAAGATTTCATCATTCCTTCCTCACTCAAGACACGAGTTTGGATTGAATTTATGTTTTCCTATACTTTAACTTTATTTGTCATGAATCTCTCCATATTTGTGGAGTAGTTCTCTTTAGAATTTGATGGATTTGGTGTATTGATTATTGTTTGTGGATTATAACTCTAGTTTTATGTATTGAAGCTTTTTAGATGATTTAACTGCTGCATCTATATTCACTTGTTCATGTAATCGAGAGAGGTATAACTTGTGATATCTTTGCATAAATTGTTGTCTGAGTTCATTAATTCTTCTTAGTAATCAAAAGAGGCTATTTGAATCATTGATTAGTTAGGAGAATAATCGAAAGAGGTTTTCCTAAAGACCAATCCACTACGCATTCTTGCATGTCTTCACGTGTTTAAATTGGTTCATCTCGTAAGGTTAAGACTTAATCGAGAGAGGAGCTTTTACTGAACGTTTGAACTAATAATTGAGTGAATTTGAGAGACTCAGTTGAACATTAGAAGTGAGTTAACTAGAGTTAGATCCCATACAATTATCTTGCACCTATCCTATCAACCCCTATTTTCTCCACTAATAACTTCCTTGCTTATCTTTACTTCGACTATCATTATTCAATAGCTTAGGACTCTTAGTAATTTCAGTTAGAAATCATATACTTCTCAATTGTTGATCATCTTGGATAGCAATCAAGCTAGAAACAACGAGAATACTATTTAAATCCAATCCCCGTGGACGATATTATACTATACTATATTTGACTAGCGAGTAGAGTTTAACTATGTGTTTTGCGCTCGTCAAATTTTGGCGCTGTTGCTAGGGATTGGCAATCAATAATGTTTGAAATAGTTCGTAGTGCTAATTTAGGAATTTTTCTTTTTCTTTTTATTTTTTCCTTTTTACGTTTGGTTCTTTGAATGTGCGCAGGTTACAGGTTGAGGTTGGTGTATGACTAGAGCTTCTGCGAAAAAAGTGCTACCATAGGAGCTAGAAATTAAAAAACAACTGCGACAGCTGAGGAAGAAAAGAAATCTCACCGAGACATTAGAAAAGGTTGAGCAATCCTCAACAGAAATGGTGATGAAAATGTAGATTTGTGATGTTTTATACTTCAATACCACACAAGAGGAGGGAGGGGGAGAAGGTGATTTGTGTGGTGCCTGATTTTCGCGTGCACTGGATTATCGAATGACTTGGTTCTTCTATGAATTTCTTACACTATAGTTGCGGAATAAATAATTCAGAAAGTAAAGAACACAAGGATTTTTAAGTGGAAAACACCCTGCTCAAAAGGTAAAAAAATCACGACCTACTACCTAGTAGTATTTTCTCCAAACACTTCACTACAACTCCAAGCCAACAACAAAGTTTATAAACTCTTGCAAACCTAAGGATTACCTCTAACCCTTGTAGCAACCAGCCATAGGCTGTTGCAACTGCTTCAAGTTAACTCTAACTCGAACAATACAAGTAGAGTTTACAACCTCTTGCAAACCTAAGGATTAACTCTAACCTTATAGCAACACACCACAGGCTGTCGCAACTACTTCAAGTTAACTCTAACTTTAAAGATACAACTCAGGTACCTAGTACAGTTTGTTTCTTAGAAAGCTGAAAGGTACAACTTAAAACGCCTACTATACTTTGAACTAGAAATAAAGAAAGACACATAAAACTTTTTATGGAGCCGGTTCTTCAATCTGATTCGTGTAGCTTCAGGATCACACTCTTAAATCTCACAGGAATTGCTCACAAAATGTCTTGCTATTTTGCTCTCAATTCGTGCTTAACTTCAGTATGTGTGCATCATCTGTAAAAGAGAATAAAAGTGATTTTATAGAGTTTGTAAAATAAGGATTAACTAGAAGTCCAATGCTTTACTCTTCCTTGATGGAAGAGTTCTAGTTATCTTCAACTTCTAACTCTTTCCTTATCTTGGATAGAGTTCTTTTCAAGTATGGAGTCCTGCGCCTTATCAAATATGCAACCTTTTCGTTCAGGGATTATCAAAAATAACCACTTATACTTATCCCTTTCACGTGCATGCCTTTTGCTTGATTCTGCCCTTCACCTGTATACACTGTCCATGGACCTGGTTCATGCATGTGTTCCTTTGTCAATCATCAAAACCAAAACCGCTCAAGTCAATAAATTCCCCCTTTTTGATGACGACAAACTCAATGATTTTCATAAACATGGAACCTGTTTCAACTCAGCTCAACATCAACACAATGTTAGAACACTTCTCATTTAAAGTCACAAATCATCAAGAACCAGGTTCATTAGGTTATAAACATCACAGTCAAAAACAAAAGCACACCTTATCTTCCCCCTTTTGGCATCATCGAAAAGTTGCACAATTAAGGTAAGTAACAATATTTTAACAGATATCACTCATGGCCACTGGGGCTACTTCAAATGCAATCATGGATTCAATTTTCTCTTTTTCACTCTAAGGATATTAACCATCTAAGAAATATGAACAAACAATTAGATCAAAAGCAATGAATTTCATTGATTGATAAGATCCTATCACAAGGCATAAGAAGAAATAAAAACATAGAATCATGAGCGAAAAATAAAAAACATCCCACTTGGGTTACTGGTTACAAACTACGCTTAAGAAGGGTTTAAAACTGGGAAATATCAGGTTTTTGGTTCTTGGCTTGAAGCAGTTTCAACATATCTTGAAGAATACTATCACTATTCTCCTTTTACTTTTCAAGCTCACACTTGAGAGAGTCTCTCCCATCTTTTACTTCAGCCAATCGTTTCTTCAGCCTTTTAATCTCAATATCCTTAGCCATTTTCTTTCACTATTTGAGCCTCCTTGCTCCTTTTGGCAGACCTAGTTCTTTTAGACACATATTGAGCCCTGAGCCCCATCCTCTGTTTCTCAAGAATTCTTTTGAGAAGTCTTTTTCTTTTTGGAACTAGGTGTGGGTACTTTTTTTATATTCAACTTCAAGAACCAGGTACATCTCCTCAATCTGGACTACTCCACTTGGCTTACCAGCTGTTTTTTTTTTTCAAGGGACTTTCTTGGCATTCTCAGCTAAGGCCCTTTTTACATTGGCCTCACTCTGCTTCTTCTGGCTCCTTGTAGTTCTTCCTCTTGTGGGAGGAGTTGCTACAGGGATAGAAGAAGAACTCTTTGTCTTAGTGCCACCCATGCCCTTTCTTGCAGTCTTTCCAACTTTGTTCTTCTTCTTTTGATTGTAACTAATTGACACCTTTTCCAGCATATGTGGACTCTTGTCTATTTTAGCAAGAGAAGGAACTGGTTCATGAAATCGTTTCCTTAACCTAACTAGCCCATTTCCTGCACTCTATCACCAGAACTATCACCTTTCTCCTGTGATTCTATTCCCATACTTTCATTCATAGTCTCCTCATTATCACTAATCTCTTCACTTAATACAATCATTGCTCCAGCTTCTTCAGTTAAACCAACAAGAGTGGGTGAAGGAGATCCATCCACTCTTTCTTTTCCCTTTCCCCTCACATCTACTTTAACGCCCTCACTTTTTTTATTTTTTTATTTTTACCACTAATTTTTTCAGACCCACCAGTTTATACACCATCAATCGTACAAACCAACACAAACCTATTTTCAAGATTCTTAGTAATTTTAGAAGCAACATCAGAAATTTTTAACCCAGAAGTTACCTGCTTAGTTTCAGATAAAACTGGTTCTTCCCCCTCAGTCGCAGACTTGAAGGACTCATAAGATTTTTAGGGTTCTTCTGCTTGATTGGCTTGTAGCATCTCACTCAATTTCTTAGCTTGTTCTCTACTGGCCACTGTGTTGCATGCAATCATTTTGATATGCTTTTTCTTGGGGGTTTGGGTGGTAGAAAGTGGGTGAAGGTTATTTGGGTGGTGAGGAAGGATTTTCTGAGTTTTTAGGGTTCTCATGGGTGTTTGACATTTGATCAGTTCAGAAACTTAAGAGAAATAGAGAGAGTTTTGAGGTTTTGGAGATTTTGATCTTTTGAAAAATTCGAGATAAGAGGGTAAGGTCAGATCAATTTAAAGAGGGAAAGGTTGAGTGTGTAATGACAGCTTTTTTGAAGTCTAGAAGTCTAATCACATTAGAAGTTTCAGTTTGAAAAGACGTTCGACTTTTCCCCAAATATTTCAGCAATTATGGCGTGTAGGACTCTTGATAAAATGGTTCATTTGTAACTAATTAGTTCAAAAGTAGTTTGGGATAAAGTGAGACTCTTTTCAATTCTGATCCATATGCAGTTATTTCAAATTATGCGGAGTGTAGAATACATACCTTATAAGCTCGATGAACCATGTTCTTCACTGAAAGTTCTCTTGTGTAAGACTGATTTTTTCCAAGAAAATATGAATAATATCATTAGACATCAGTGAGACATTTTAGCACATGGCACAAGGGTATACTAATAAAACCATGAGACTGAGCAATATCTAATCTAATTATTCATAAAATTCACAAATTATCTAACCAATCATTGAGTTAGAAACAGTTTCTTTTAGGTGATCTTAATCATCCCTAATTCTAACCTGTTCCTTTCAAAGTGATCCCTACTCAAATCTTTAGTGAAAATGTCAGCAATTTTCATATCAGTAGCACAAAATTCCATAGTGATCAACACCTCTCAAAAGTATCCCTTTGAAACGATGCCCAACATCTATGTGCTTAGTTCTTTTGTGATGGACCGGGTTCTGGTTAGACTAATTGCACTAGTGTTATCACAAATGATGGGGATACAACTCCGCTTCAGTAGTAGACAAAGCCATAGAGTTTTGTTTTTTGGTGGCCCAAGATACAAGATATGAGTCAAGAAAGTGTGCCATGCCTGAAGTGCTCTTTCTATCCATAAGAAAACCTGCATAATCAGCATCAACATATCCCACTAAATTAAAATTATTACCTTTTGGATAGCATAAGCAAAGATTAGTGGTGCCTTTTAGATATCTCAAAATTCTCTTGACAGCTTTCAAGCGAGACTCCTTTAGATTTGCCTGAAATTTAGCACAAATGCCTACACTGAAAATAATGTCAGGTCTACTAGCAGTGAAATATATAACAAAGAGCCAATCATTCCCCTATACACCTTCTGATTAACAGATGAACCGGGTTCATCTAAATCCAATTTTGTGGATGTTGCAATAGGAGTGTCAATTTCTTTGGATGTTCCTTCCTTGTTTTGTTACTGAGGGATAGGTTCACGGACAGGTTCCCTCGAGGTTTGAAGATCAGTTCTTCTCTAGTCAGTTCCCCCTATCAGGTTGCCCTGGGTGGAAGGACCTGTTCCATTACCTATTCCTTCCTTTGATGTAGCTTCAGGCTGGATTGTTATTTCATTACTTGAATTTCTTATCAGCCAAATCTCTTCATCATCTTGTTCCTTCCTCTCAGAAAGAATGTTAGTTCATCAAAAACAACATATACACTTTCTTCTACACACATAGTTCTTTTGTTATATATCTTATAAGCTTTACCTTGTGAAGAATATCCCAAGAATACTCCCTCATCACTTCTGGGATCAAACGTACCTAGGGAGTCTTTTCCATTATTTTGCACAAAGCACTTGCATCCAAATGTCCTAAGGTGGGATATATTTGGTTTTCTCCCTTTAAGTAACTCATAGGGAGTCTTCTCAACAAGAGGTCCAGTCATGCACCTATTTATGATATAGCATGCAGTATTCACAGCTTCTACCTAGAAGCTATGGGGAAATTTACTAGAAAGTAGCATAGTCCTAGCCATTTCCTCCAATGTCCTATTCTTTATTTAACTACTCCATTTTGTTGTGGAGTTCTAGGAGCAGAAAAATTATGATCTATGCCATGCTCATAACAAAATTTAGCAAAATTAACATTCTCAAATTCAGTACCGTGATCATACCCTATTGATGCGAGCTGATTACCCAGTTGTTTTTGAGTTTTTCTAACAAATGAAGTGAACATGTCAAATGCTTCATCTTTAAATGTTAAAAGCAATGTCCAAGTAAACCTAGAGTAATCATCAACAAGTACAATAACGTATCTCTTACCATCTCTGCTCATTGTCCTCATTAGTCCATACAAATCCATATGGACTAGTTCCATTGACCTGGTAGTACTTACCATTTTCTTTCTTTTGAAAGAAGATCTTACCTGCTTCCCCCTTGCACAAGCCTCACAAATTATATCTTCCTTGGACTTAATGTTAGGCAGTCCTATCACCAAGTCCTTGGAGACTAATTTGTTGAGTTGACTTAGACTAGCATGTCTAAGTCTCTTATGCCAAAGGAGGGGATCATTGTCCATGAAACTCTAGCAAGTGAGTTCATTATCTGAGAGTGTGGACAGATCCACCATATATGTCTTTCACTTTTCTTCCTTGCAAGACTTTCCTTTCATTTCCAAAGGAGACATTATCTCCCTTAAAGGCCACAAGTGAAAGGAACCTTTCTTATTTCCTGTCATGTGTTTTGAGCAACCTCTTTTCATATATCATTTTTTGGCTGCTCTCTCTCACTTGGACCTGCAAGAGAAAATCAGAGGTTAGTCTTAGGAACCCAAACTAGTGTGGGTCCCTTTCTATGGGCAAATGGATAAATCAAAATTTTCTTTTCCCAACCTGGCAGCCTATTCTTCCCTGGAAAAAAAGTTGTTTTCATTAGACTTGCCTTTTCTTTTGCTACACATTCAATCCTATAGTGTCCAGTATTACCACAGTGAATGCAAATCTTATTCTCAGAAAGTGTTACTTTCTTTTGGAATCCCATTTAGGTGCAGAAGTCCCAAAGCCAAGTCCCTTTCTATTGTTACTATGGTGTTCTTGTAGCCATGAAAGTGCATCGGAGGACCTGTTCCATTTACATTTTCTATCAAGTTCATGCTTAACCTTAGTCAAGTCCTCATTCAAAGCTATTACTTGTTCATCCCTTTTGTATAGCTCATCTTTTACCTTTCCTAGATCTTCTCCTAGTGTGAGTTATGTGACACTAGCTATTTCTTTACCTGTTCCTAACTTCAATTTCAGATTTTTAGATCTAAGTTCTAAGATAGCTATGTCAAATGCATGAACCTGGTTCTTCAAGGCAATATTTTCTTTTTCAGTTTCACAAGCCCTAATTTTCAGGTTTTTGCATTTGCTTTTAAAAGGTTATACTCTTTTGACAATTGTTCTTTTTCAGAACTTATATTCTTAGATTCATCAATTAAAGTTAGCAAAAATTCTGATAGTCTATCTTTAGAAAGGAATTTAATTTTTTCTTTAAGGTCTAGAAAACTTATCTCAGATTCTTCATCAGGTTCATCTATAGATTCTCCAATTGCCATAAGAGATCGTTCAACATTATCATCTTGATTGTCCTCATCTGTACTCTCTTTTCAAATAGCAACCATTGCTCTGGATGACCTTTTGTTGTAGTTCTTCTTGTTATGAACCTGTTCCTTCTTCCGGATCCTTCTTTTAAATCTCTCCTATTTCCACTGTACTTCCCACATAGGACAATTCTTGATCATGTGGTCCTGTTTACCAATTTGAAGCATCCATTAATAATCTCCAAGTGATAGTGACCATTGGATAGTGGTGGCCTAGTGGATTGCCTTTTATAGTTTCCAGGTAGTGCACTCATTTTGATCTATTCCTAAGGTGTTAGCCTCTTCAAGGATTACCCGCTCTGATACCAATTAATGTTTTGTACTTCAATACCACACAAGAGTGGAGAGGGTGATTTGTGTGGTGCCTAATTTTTGCGTGCACTCAATTATCGAAGGACCTTGTTCTTCTATGCGTTCCTTACACTACAGTTGCAGAATAAATAATGCAGAAAGTAAAGAACACAAGGATTTTTACGTGGAAAACATCCGGCTCAAAAGGTGAAAAAACCACGACCTACTACCCAGTAGGATTTTCTCCAAATACTTCATTTCAACTCTGAGCCGACAACAAAGTTTACAAACTCTTGCAAACCTAAGGATTACCTCTAATCCTTGTAGCTACCAGCCACAGGCTGTTGCGACTGCTTCTAGTTTACTCTAACTTTAACAATACAACTGGAGTTTACAACCTCTTGCAAACCTAAGGATTAACTCTTACCCTTATAGAAACATGCCACAGGTTGTTGCAACTACTTCAAGTTAACTCTAACTTGAAAGATACAACTTAGGTACCTAGTATAATTTGCTTCTTAGAAAGCTGAAAGGTACTACTCAAAACGCCTACTACACTTTGAACTAGAAATAAAGAAAGACACATAAAACTCTCTATGGAGCTGGTTCTTCAATCTGGTTCGTGTAGCTTCAGGATCGAACTCTTACATCTCACAGGAATTGCTCACAAAATGCCTTGCTATTTTGCTCTCAATTCGTGCTTAACTTTAGTATGTGTGCATCACTTGTAAAAGAGAATACGGCTAATAGTTTTAGAGTTAGTAGAATAAGGATTAACTAGAAGTCTAATGCTTTACTCTTCCTTGGTGGAAGAGTTCTAGTTATCTTCAACTTCTAACTCTTTCCTTACCTTAGATAGAGTTCTCTTCAAGTATGGAGTCCTGCTCCTTATCAAATATGCAACCTTTTCGTTCAGGGATTATCATAAATAACCACTTATACTTATCCCTTTCACGTGCATGCCTTTTTCTTGATTCTGCCCATCACCTGCGTACACTGTCGGTAGACCTGGTTCATACATGTATTCCTTTGCCAATCATCAAAACTAAAACTGCTCAGGTCAATAATTTGGCTGCAAGAGAGGCAGCCCAATGACGAGAACAAGCTGCATGGGATGCTGAAGAAGCACCTATTAGAGATGCACAGATTATCTATGGAGAAAAGAGGGGTCGTATAATTGCTCAAAATCAACCCTTGGCTGCAGACCAGTTCGGAAATATAGCTCCCGGGCCTAGGAGACCACTTGGAGATTATGCTAGACTGGTCCACAATCAAGTTTTATCAAGTATTAGACCACCTCCAATTGCAGCAAACAATTTCAAGTTTAAGCAAGGGTTGCTTCAAACCCTTCAGAATTGTTGTCTCTTCAGAGGAAAGTCAAATGAAGATCCAAATACACATCTAATGGACTTCAAGGAGGTAGTGAACACCTTTTAATACAATGATGTGTCACAAGATGCAATGTATTTAAGGGCATTCCCCTTTTCTCTTAATGTTGATGCAAAGCAGTGGCTTCGAAGCTTGCCAACGGTCCAATTAGAACTTGGGAGGAGATGACCAGAAAATTTCTTGATAAATATTTCTTCTCAGCTAAGACGGGCAAGTTTAGAAGAGAAATCCATAACTTCTGCCAGAAAGATACTGAAACTGTTTTTGAAGCATGGGAGAGGTTTAAGGAGATTGTTCGAAAGTGTCAACATAGCGGAATTGAACTTTGGATGCAACTCCAGGACTTTTTGGATGGATTGACACCAACCTCACGTAGAACATTGAGCAATGCAGGAGGCCCGTTGATGAATAAGACTCCAGAGGAGATACTTACAATTCTTGATGAGTTATCTAAAGATGCTAATCAATGGCCCTTTGAGAGTGCTGGAAGAAGAAGATCAACTGGTGTTCATCAGGTTGATACTAACACATCTGTGCAGGTACAACTTGATGCTATGGCCAAACAGATAATGAAGCTGACCTTAGCCTCGATATAAAGTGAGCCTTAAGTAGCTTGTGATATATGTGGAACAGGACACCCTACTCATGAGTGTCAAGCCTATATTGAGGAAGTAAATGCTGTGGGAAACTACAATTTCAATGCAATGGGTCAGAGACACTCCGTTTTTTCATGGAGTTCACCTGGGGGTACCACAAACTCTTGGCAACAAAATAACTCTAGACCCTAGGGAAAAGGAGCTCCAGTATACCAATATCAGCAGAGATAGCAATTGCAGCCTCAACAGCCCATTCAGCTTGGTCTAGAAGATCTAATGAAGGCCTTCATTATCAAAATAGATGAGAGGCTGGACGCCCATGGAGCAGCTATCAAAGAGTTGGGCATATCTTTTTTGAAACCTGGAGAGACAAGTGAGACGGATTGCAACAATATTATCTGAGAGGACTCCATGAACTCTCCTCGCTGATACTAAGATAAATCCTAAAGAAATAGTGAATGCTGTAACTCTGAGAAGTGGGCAAGTGTTGAAAGATCCCACCCCGATCCAAAATGATGTGATACATGAAAAATAAAGTAGGGAGCAAATAAAAGGTGATGAGGACAAGAAGAAGAAAGTCCCAATGAAAGTCGAGAAAAAAGAAGAAGGGAGAAACTTCAAGAAGGGAGGAACATGATGAGAGCAAGCATATGCCGGCGCTACCTTTCCCTCAAAAGCTATACAGAGAAAAGCTGGACAAGCAGTTTGAGAGATTTTGGATATGCTGAAATAGATTCATGTAAATTTGCCATTCACAGAACTGCTCTCACAAATTCCTGCTTATGCCAAATTCTTGAAGGAGACCCTTACAAAGAAGAGAAAAATAGAGGAGACCTTAGTGGTCAAGCTAATAGAGTATTGCAGTGCGATCTTACAAAATAAACTCCCAATAAAGTGTGGAGATCGAGGGAGTTTTACTATACCTTGCTCTATAGGAACTATTCATTTTGATAAATCGTTATGTGATTCTGGTGCCTTAATTAATTTAATGCCTCTATCTATTTACAGGAAACTAGAGAAAGAGATTGGAGAGTTATGCTATTTCTAGGCTCCGAAACATGTAACCTCATGAATTGATTGGCCAAGGCCTGAACATCCAATGCTAGAGGTCTCTCACCAACAAGAATATATGCAAGGCTACCCATACTCTCCGCCTTTCTACTCAAGGCATCGGCCGCCACATTGGCCTTCCCGGGATGATACAAAATGGTGATATCATAGTCTTTTAACAGCTCCAACCACCTCCGTTGCCTCAAGTTTAAATCCTTCTACTTAAACAAGTGCTGCAGACTGCAATGATCCGTGAATACTTTACAAGACACGCCATAGAGATAATGCCTCCAAAGCTTCAATGCATGAACAATCATTGCCAACTCAAATTATGAACGGGGTAGTTCTTCTCATGGGGCTTCAACTGGCATGAAGAATAAGCAATCACCCTACCCTCATGCATTAAGACACACCCAATACCAATCCAAGAAGTATCACAATAAACTGTAAATGAACCCAATGCGGAAGGCAAAACCAGAACTGGAGCTGTGGTCAAGGCAGTCTTGAGCTTCTGAAAGCTCTCTTCACACTCATCAGACCACCTAAATGGGGCACCCTTCTGGGTCAATCTAGTCAAAGGTGCAGCAATGGACAAGAAACCCTCCACAAAACAGCGATAATATCCGGCCAAACTAAGAAAACTCCGGATCTCAGTAGCTAAAGACGGTCTGGGCAAACTCTAAACTGCCTCAATGTTCTTCGGATCTACCTTGATCCCATCACTAGACACCACGTGCTCCAAGAACGCCACAGAATCAAGCCAAAACTCACACTTGGAGAATTTAGAATAAAGCTTCTTCTCCCTTAACATCTAGAGTACAATCCTCAGATGTTGTTCGTGATCTGCCTAGCTGCGTGAGTACACCAGTATATCATCAATGAATACTATGACAAAAGAATCAAGATATGTCTGGAATACACTGTTTATGAGATGCATAAATGCTGATGGGGCATTGTTCAGCCCAAAAGACATAACAAGAAACTCGTAGTGACCATAGTAGGTAATGTTGTCATTAAATAATCAGAATCCCTAATCTTCAACTGGTGATACCTAGACCTCAAATCAATCTTAGGGAACACTCTAGCACCTTGAAGCTAGTCAAATAAGTCATCAATGCGCGATAATGGGTACTTGCTCTTAATTATAACTTTGTTCAACTGCTTGTAATCAATGCACATCCACATAGTACCATTCTTCTTCTTCACAAACAGAACTGGTTCACCCCAAGACAACACGCTAGGCCTAATGAATCCCTTATTAAGTAGCTCCTGAAGTTGTTTTTTCAATTCCTTCAACTCTGCTGGTACTAGATCAATACCAAAATCAATGTCCCTATCGGTGGCATGCCTGACAAGTTTGCAGGAAACACATCTAGAAAATCCCTCACTATCGGAACGGACTCAATGGTAAGAGTATCAGCACCAACATCCTCACAAAGGCCAAATATGCTAGACATCCCTTCCCAACCATCTGTTGGACCTTCAAATATGAAATCACTCTACTGGGAACATAGTCCAGAGAACTCTCCACTCAACCCTAGGCAATCCCGGCATCGCCAACGTTATAGTCTTATCATGACAATCCAAAATAGCGTGACATGGTGACAACAAATACATACCTAAAATCACGTCAAAATCAACCATGCTAAGAAGTAAAAGATCAATTCTCATCTATAATCGTCCAATAGTCACCACATACAACCGATTCACACGATCCACAATAATAAAATCACCTACCGGTGTCGATACATGAACATTCATAAATAAGGAAATCACGGGGCTTATCCAAATAATGAGCAAAGTATGATGATACATATGAATAAGTGGAACCAAGGATCAAAAAATATTGAAGCATCCCTGTGGCATGTTGAAACAATACATGTGATCACGGCATCGGAGGCGACTACCTCTGGCATGACCACCACCTGATCAACCTCCCTCTCTAGGGCAGTCTCGAGCTGACTAGGCCCCACCTCGAGCTGGTTGTGTAGGTGTCGTAGCTGCTGGTGCTGGAATCATAGGCTGGGATCTCTGCTGTGGAACCCTACTCAATAGTCTTGGGAAATCACTCTTGAGTTGACTCAAGTCTCCGCACTCATAGCAACCCCTCTTGACAGGCTGCTGACCCTGATAACCCAAAGAACTGCCTATGGAAACCTGGGCAGATGAAGCATGGTAAGAACTCTGTGCTGGCAATGCACTGAATGATGACTGAGCTAGGCGTGCACTGTAGGAACTATGGCTAACTGAAGAACCACGAGGAACATGGCGAGCTGTCTGAACGAGTCTAGAAGAACGGCCTCTACTATAGTAGGACTGGTCTACAGATGAGGCACTGTTGAAACCACCTGAACTACGAGGCTTCTTGGCCTCCCTCTCCTCACACTGACGCCTACGAACAAGCTCTAAGAATCTAGAAATATCAACCACCTCGTCAAACCTTGCACCGTCGCAACCTCCCGAGCTATAATGAAGCGTAATCTATAGTTGAGGCTATCAATGAACCTCCTAATCTTCTCCCTCTCAGTCGGAACCAACTATACTGCGTGACCAACCAACTCTGAAAACCTCATCTCATATTGAGTCACTGTCACACCTTTCTGGCGTAGCTTCTCAATCTGCCTATGCAACTCCTCTCTGCGAGTCTGTAGGACAAACTTCTCTAAGAACAGAACTGATAACTCATGCCATGTAAGTGGTGCTGCATCGGATGGCCTGCTCAACTCATAAGCCTTTCACATCAATAGGTTGCCCCGGTCAGCTGAAAAGTAGTGAATGAAACCCCAGTGGTGTCTAAAATACCCGCAATGTGAAAAATCCACTAACACCAGTTTATGAAATCCTGGACATCCCCTGACTCTGCTCCACTAAACTCTGGAGGATTAAGCCTCTAAAACCGCTCCAGTCTCTTCTGATCCTCATCACTAATATGTGGACCAACCTTGGCCCTAGCGACAGCAATCGGTTGAACCGTCAATACACTCGGTGTTTGGAGTCCATGAGCTAGCTGCTCTAGATTACGGGCAGCAGGAGTCTAGGCACTCCCTCAGGCTTGTGAAGTGGCTGGTGCAACTGCAATTGAGACTGCTTGGCCAGAATCGTGCACACATTCAAAATCTGGGCTAAGCCTCCTAAAGGCCAGGAATCACAATGGGCACTGTTGTGCCTGAGTTGGTCCCACCGGCTCAACTATATCTGGTACCTGCTCTTGAGCTAGAGTAACTAATGGCTCCACAAGTGTTGCTATGCTGTAGTACGAGCCACACCTCAGCCTCTATCGTGGCCCTAGCTGGTGGTACTGATGCCCGTCTGCCTGATTCGATCGCACGTGTCCTCACCATCTGTGAGAGAATAGAAGTGTCAAGTTCAAGTTTTGGAAATAACAAATCTGCAGGAAAAGAATACAAGAAAGTGAAGTTCTGTAACAGTTCGGTAGCCTCTCAAAGGTAAGTACAGATGTCTCCATACCGATCCGCAAGACTCTACTAAGCTTGCTCATGACTCACAATACCTATGAACCTAGGGATCTAATACCAATTTGTCACGATCCAAAATCCCAACCCATTGTGATGGCACCTAACACATTGGCTAGGCAAGCCGAACTTAACAATAAAGAGCTAAAACAACAAAAATTATAGAAATAACATAAGTCTGATACCTCAATGTAACTCTAGTACCCGAGGGGATAGTGGAAGATGTGTTAGTTTGGGTGGATAAGTTCGCATTTCCTGTGGATTTTATAGTGGTGAATATGGAGGAAAACAATGAGGTCCCCCTCATCTTAGGAAGATCATTCTTAGCGACAGGCAGAGAGATATTAGATATACACGAGAGAAAACTCATGCTTAGAGTGAGTGAAAAGACTATGACTTTCAAGATGGATGTAGAAAAAGGGGCAAAAAAGAAAAAAACCAGCTGCAAGTGTTGAGTGGAAAGTGAAGGGCTCGAAAGAAAAAGCTGCGGTGAGTGAGAAAGATAAGTGTGGGGTGTACCCCAAAAAGACTGAAAAGAAGTTGTCTACATGGATGTACGCATTAGTTCGAAGGCGAGGAATGGAACCTGCGTTCGACTCACACCCCGACTAGATGTTCAGGAAAGTTTCCTTTACCTTATGCTTTTTAATTGTATGTCATGAGGACATGCCACAACTTAAAATGTGGGGTGGGAAATATGTTGTGTGTATGTATGTACGTATATTAGTTTTAGTTTTTTTATTTTGTTAATTTTAGTAGTTAGAGATAGAAAATAATTGAAAAAACCATTAAAATTTTCGATCTTTCCCAACGATGGATATCATTGACAGATTTCTTGAGGGAGTAAAGTCGAAAGAAAAAGACAAGAAGATTTTCTTTTGTTAGGTATTGTAATAATTCCCCCTTGATTTTTCTTTGTGTCGTAGTTCTTTTTCAAGGGTTTTTTTTTAACCGGGTATAATTAATTTTTATTTTTATTAGGAGTAGAAAACCTTGTGCTATGATTTGAATTGAAGGCAATATCTCTTAAATCTATTATGCCTTGAGAATAGTAAGTGCTTTAGTGTGACGCTTAGGCTCAGTTTTTGACTTTTGAATAAGTAGTACCTTAAATTGTATGATCTTAACTTTGCTTAATTGCTTTGACTAGAGTGTCTTGATAGTCCAATCTTGAGTGAATTATGTGCCATGTGTGTGTGAGGTTTTGTGTTATTTTGTGCATTGCATTTGATGTCTAGAACTTGTCCCGTGTGTGCGCAAAGCGAAATAGTAGTTTTGTTCAGTCTTGGAAGTGATTTAGGCATTTCTTTGTTGAGCCAGTTATATGCTTTTGCCCACCTAATTGTTATGTATCGTAGCTAACCCCTTTTGAGCTAGTAATCTTGTTTCTTTGGCAATCACATTACAAGCCTTAACCATTTGTTCGAATTGACCATCTATTTGAACCATTTACCGCTCGTGAGCCCTTGAGTTTGGTATGAACTTTGTAAAAGTTAAAGTGTGGGGTGGTTGATTTGGTTTCTGAGTGAAACTAATGAAATAAGGAGAAAGGTGCACTGTATTGAAAAAGAAGAGCCACTTGAATTGAAAGAGAAAAGAAAAAAAATGTTGTATTATTGTGCAAAATATTCTTTGATAGTGGTGACTCTTGATGTAATTATGCTTAATGAAGTAGGGAGTTAATGTATATTGATGTGCAGGTGGAGTATGGTTTGACATAAGTGTAATGAAATGTATGTATTAAAGTGCTTAGGGAGGTGTAGTCACTCTTATATCTAAATGTATCATACCAATCCCGCAGCCTACATTACAACCAAATGAAGTCCTACTTGATCCTTGACTGAATGAGCTCAATTAGTAGAGTATTACACTACGGGCAAGCCTATGGTACGTCTTTTTTGGCATATGAATGTTGTTTCTGAGAGTGACTGAATTCATATTATCTTGAGTTCGTAATTGTTCTTAATATTTATTGTGTGCGAAACTACTCTCTATTGTTGTGTAAGGGCACTTGATTCATGAAGGAAATATAATGCTTGACCTCTATGTTAGAGTAAGTGAGCGGGATATAAAAATGCATGGTGCTTTTGAGTCAAATATTGAGGCGAGGATGTTACAGTATTGTGCTTAATCTGTTTTAAATATTCTTGGTGTGATGAGTTATGAGAGTTGTTGAAAAAAGTCGTGTTTATTTGAAGTTTAGTTTGATTGCTCGAGGACGAGCAATGGTTTAAGCGTGGGGTGTTGATGGTAGGCTATGATTATGTTTTTTAGTTGCTTATTGCACTCTAATTCACTGCACTTTATTTATGTTTGGGCTTTAATTGATAGTGTTTTGCACTTATTATGTGTTTTATGCCTTGTAAGAGTGATTGCGAGTGATGTAGATGTTATGGAGCTAATTCGAGCTATTTGGAGCTTTGAAGTCTGAGTAAAATCCCAAGGGATTAAGCCGGGATCGTGTTCGGGGGTCGAGAACCAAGTCTGGACATCAAAATTAAAGTTTGATCCGTACTCTGACCCACTGCCGCGGTGCGCGGGGCGCTGCGCTAGTGCAAATCTCTGTTGTCTTTCAGAAATCAACTCTCTGGATTTCTCCACTAATGCCCCGCATGGCGCGTCGCCCCATGCGGTGTGCCTGTGTATTTTTTACAGAGTAATTTTCCTATTTCGGCTAGGAAAAGGTGATTCCGTCTGGGCCCGATCCTACTTGGTATAAATACATGGAAAAACGTTATTTTTTGGACTTTTGACACATATTCGACCTAAGGAGGCAAAGGAGGAGTTGGAAGAACAAGAGCACAAGGATTTCATTATTCCTTCCTCACTCAAGAGACGAGTTTGGATTGAATTTATGTTTTCATGTACTTTAACTTTATTTGTGATGAATTTCTCCATATCTATGGAGTAGTTCTCTTTAGGATTTGATGGATTTGTTGTATTGATGATTGTTTGTGGATTATAACTTTAGTTTTATATATTTTGAAGCGTTTTTGGATGATTTAACTGCTGCATCTATATTCACTTATTCATGTAACCGAGAGAGGCATAACTTGTGATATCTTTGCATTATACTGTTGGTTGGGTTCATTAATTCTTCTTAGTAATTGAAAGAGGCTAGTTGAATCATTGATTAAACCTATTTAGGAGAATAATCAAAAGAGTTTTCCTAAAGACCAATTCACTATGCATTCTTGCATATCTTCACGTGCTTAAATTGGTTCATCTCATAAGGTTAAGACTTAATCGAAAGAGGAGTTTTTACTGAACGTCTGAACTAATAATTGAGTGAATTCGAGAGACTCGCTTGAACTTTAGAAGTGAATTATCTAGAGTTAGATACCACATAATTATATTGCACCTATCCTATCAACCCCTATTTTTTTCCACTGATAACTTCCTTGCTTATCTTTATTTCGATTGTTATTAGTCAATAGCTTAGGACTCTTAGTAATTTTAGTTAGAAATCATATACTTCTCAATTGTTGATCATCTTGGATAGAAATCAAGCTAGAAACAATGAGAATACTGTTTAAATCCAATCCATGTGGATACGATACTAACTATACAATATTTGACTAGCGAGCAGAGTTTAAGTGTGTGTTTTGCGTTTGTCATTGACGTTAAGTCTGAACCTCCAACCGTAAGCACCATCATACCACTTCGCCTTAACATGACATCTGATCTTTAAGAACACAAACCACCTCCAAACTCTAAAAGTGGCAGGTTTTGGCATGCTCGTAAATACCCTTCTTCTATTCGTCCTTCTAGCATCCCTATTGTGAAGGAGGAATGCAATTGGGGTAACATCAAAATTCTCAACCTCGAAGTGATAGAGCGAGTTACCTACTCCAAGTCGGGGTTCATGTACGTTTACACGTACCCCTTCACTTTGGGTCTTTTCATCTTGGGAGTGGGTAAAGGAGTTGACCCAATAATCTTAGAATTCTACCACCGGTACCAAGTCTGCTTGGCACAAAGGTCCATCCATATGGCATATGGTGGCCTGCCTTCGCCAATTATGCGCTGAAATTGGGAAAACCCTAACTCTTGCACATATGATAAACCTCTACTCTCCAAAGATTTTTCGTGGGGGCGTGCTGAATCTTAGCAAGCGTGGTCATCATGCGCTCCTAACCAGTGCTGATGATGACATGGAATGGTTCGTTGTCATCGCTACCCGAGACATCATCCCGACCACAACACCAGCATTTCTCGAATCATGGAATCTTTTCCGTAAGTCTTCGAGTCTTTTGTTTCCTTTCCACATAAAAATAGAATTTCTTTCTTTGCTGACTTCTTATTTCCTTCGTTCCAGCTACTCATTGGGAACCACCACGGGTTCAAGGTCTGGCCTAATGGGTTCAGAAAATTCTGAATATCACTGCTCCAGTAACCTGTCAGTAGAAAGAAATGGCTCCCAAATACGGATGAAAAACCAAGAACCATGGTAAGCAAAAATTCTTCTTTCTTTGAATCGTATTTGTACAAAACAGCTTAGGAATAATTTGTTAACTGTCTTTTTACTCCACACAGGACTTCCAAAGGATTCCGTCGTGTGTCCCGACGTCGAGGCTCTTGATGACCTGGCAGAAGCCTCACGGGTGCTGCAAAGTGCCCTTAACTGGAGGAGGGCTCATGAATCTACTCGTGCCTCTGGTAAAGGTGCTTCCTTCCAAAGTCCCCAACCCAAAAATAAGAAACCAAAGAGGAAACATTCCTCCTCGGCTGGGACTTAGGAGAAAAAAATAAAGGAAACACCATCGGGGTAGGCTACAGTGCTCCTCGATGCTGAAGAAGAAGTTAATGATGAAGAGGCTTCCCAGGCATGCAAAAGACTATATTTTACTATTAATGACTAGGAAGCTCACAGAAACTAATTATAAATACAGAGGACCAAAATTGAGCATCAACAGGGATTGTCACGTCATTTAACACGTGGTGTCATCTTATTGGCTTTGAGTTTGACTGGACATGCCATGTCACTTGACACATGGCATGAGTCTGGGCCTTAAGATAAAATAGACCTTAGTCTTGAAAATAATAAAATTGACTAATTTAATTTATAAAACCCAAATTAATTATTTAACCCAAATGAATTTAATCTAAAATTTATATGAATTACACCCCAAAAATTTTATATGTCTACACAACCCCCTACTTCAAGGCTTGTCGGAGTGTAAGCTTGTCGACACTCGAGGAGTGTAGGCTTGTCGAAACTCGAAAACGAGGCTTGAAAATGAGAAGAACACTTGCTTTCTTGCCCGTAAATAAAGAACACTTGAACTCTTTGGGCAATAGTGACTCTCCAGTGAAGCGTGTTATCAAAGCCATCAAACAAGGCCCTTCTTACTTTGCTTTAATTTTCTACTTTGGATATGAATTCAATGACATATTCCTTGCCATAATTAACCTAAATTTAATTGAAAAATACTTCTGATGCCAAGTATGCTGTACTCAATTTATAGAAAATATAATGGTCACCAAAGCATGGCCACAATGAAGAATGTAAGATAATTCCATCGTAGAACAACTTTGATACCAAAGCCACGTGAGACTCATGCATGAAGTCTTCCCTGTACCACTTTGACTTGAACTCAAACACATCTCAGAAGTTAGCTTCTAACGAATATTTACTATTGAAAACTTTCAAGTCAAATAAGAATTTCCTTTTTTACTTTAAGGAGAATTATTTTATCATAAGGAAAGTTCCACCGCTTCAAACAATCTATATAAGGGATCTTTGTTGCCTTTAACTTGACATGTGAGAGCCGTGAACGTAGAGTTCCTTTTGAACTTGGATGCTGAACACGACCGCTCGTAGTTTGCAGGCCTTTTGCACGCACTGCTCTTTATGGACGATGCAACTGCGTGTCAGTTACTTACTACATTATCACAATGCAACTTCAGTCTTTTCAATTGATACTTTCACTTCTTTCTTCGTTTATTTTTCATCTCTAAAACGGAAAGAATGCCACTTATGTCTTTTTCTTTTTAATTACAGTACCAGTCAGCCAGCTTTGCACACTTGCGGAAAAGAATTCATATATCTAGCTGTAGGAGAGTTCGAATTATGAGCCGCTTGCTTATACCAAAACTAGACTCATAGGAATGTAAAAAATCAACACAAATCTCCTTTTGTATAAGCTGGAATTGATTTTCAAATTAAATTGGTCTACACGTTTGGCCCATACTGATCTCATAGCTTTGCGCACACTCGACAAAAGATTCATATCTCGAGATCGGAAAGTCGTAACCATGAACCGTTTTCACCATTGGAAAGCGACTCTGAGCTCTACAACATATGCAAGGATCGAAGCTCTATCATTTTTAATCCCATCACAGTAAACTTTTCAATCGAGTGCTGAAAATCGGAAGGATTGTTCAGGCAGCATATACTTCTTTTGTTTTTTGCAGGTTTGGTGAAGATATACATGGCGAGTTCTCCAATCCACATCAAGCGAAGAAGTGAATGATCACCACTCTTTTTGTAGGCGAAGAGGTGCATGAAACATACGATCCACATAGATTTGGCGGAGAAATGCATGTCGCAATATTCACTATCCACATTGAAGTGTCGTGTCTTTGACACCGATTCTTGTTGCTGAGTTAAAGCTCTGTGCCGTTGGCACCGATATCCCTAATTCGAGGTGAAGCATCATGCTATTAAAGCGGTGATGCTGTCCATATACACAGAAGCTTCGTGCTGTTGACACCGAGGGCTCCGAAATCTTTTCTTATTTTTGCAGGTGAGAGTGCAGCGGCAACTTGGTGCATCCCCTCCTTGTGGCTCGACGAGAGACATTTAGAGTAGTCCTAATCGAGCTTGATCTACGTAAGAGTACGCGGAATATCCCCACTTTGCAACCTGCAAGCGAGAACATGGCACATCTCAGCCTTGTAGCTTGGCAAGAAAGAGGCTTGGAGTAGGACACTATTAGAAATCAGCTAAAAAGCGACCACAAAAAGCGACCAAAGTTGGTTTCTTTTTGTCCAAAAGCGACCGAACAGGCCTGGTCACAATTCAGGTGGTCACAATACAATTGCGACCAAAGTTGGTCGCTAATTGGCGACCAACTATGGTCTCTACCACAAAAGGATCAAACATTCCGGAAAAATATATAGAGACCAACTTTGGTCGCAAATTAGTGACCAACGTTGGTCTCTATATGTTTTTTCTAATTAATATAATCTGGAAAATTGCGACCAACGTTGGTCGCAAATTAATTAATTTTTTTTTTTCAGAAAAATTTAATTTATAGGTTGCGACCAACGTTGGTCGCAAATTTTGTTAATATTTTTTTAAAATTTTTGTTAAGTGACCAAAGTTGGTCGCTAAACTAAGAATAGAATAATTTTAATTTACAGTTAGCGACCAAAGTTGGTCGCAATACTCCCAGATTTTAAAAATCTGGGTAATATAGCGACCAACCTTGGTCGCTATTCTGAAATTAATTTTTTTTTTTAAAAATAAGCGACCAACGTTGGTCGCTAATTTCCAAATTTTTTTTTTTTAGTGAAAAGCGACCAACTTGAGACCAACGTTGGTCGCTTTTGTTGGTTCATTTTTACCAGAAATCGCCTGTTTTGGTAGTTACACCACCTGCCAGCTTACCAAAATCCTAAACAGACATTTTATGCCATAAACGACGAGAACAACAACAATAAACGATGACAACAACAACAAACCAAATTCGTTTATGGCATTTTATGCCATAAACAACAACAACAACGACAACAACAACAACAACAATAAACAACAACAACAACAACGACAACAACAGCAGCATTAAACAACAACAACAACAACATGAAAAGTAACAAAGTATAAAGTTCAATAGAACTTATACATAAGCTAACCAAAATAAGTTAAATGTTATTACAATTCAAGGATTATTAATGTCTACATCATTAGTGTCATCGTCCGATGAAATGTCATCACCAAGATGGTATGGATAAGGGTGTTGTTGTGTAGGACCGGAGGGATGATAACGGGGAGGACGGGAGGAAGTAGCACGGGGAGGGCGAGCCTCTGGCGATGACTCACGAGACCGGGGAATCGAAAAAGCGCCAGAAGCCAAGAGAGATTTGAGCTGCTCTTGTATGGCAATATACTGAGCATCTCTAACCTTCTCTCTTTCCTTGGAGGCTTCTAGCTCGGCTGTGAGCTTTGCCACATTCTCCCGCATAGCGGAGAGGCTCTCCCCATCAAATTGCTCCGCTTGCGTGGAAGTGCCTATTCCTTGCATTCCACACTTATAACGGTGGAACTTCTTAGTGGGAAGCCGGTATACCTTTCCCCATTTTGGACTGCCAGCAGCCTGCGTCCACAGTCTTTCAGCATCCTCGTCCGACGGTTGGATTACGTCGCCCGATGAAGATGGTGGCTGGCTGCGTATGAATTCTTCAACCTCAGCTGTGAAGCGACTCTATAAGAAAAATTACATTGAATTAGTATTTCAAAAGTTATATAAAAGTAAATCAAAGTACTTAATGAAAATTGAAAACTTACATGTACAGTCGAGGCTCGGCCCTCGACCCACCTTTCTTCATCCGAATCTTTCTTTTCTTGACAATATGAGTCTCCTTGAATAACTCATCTTGCCTCATTGGACGGCCCAACTTCTTCTCCTGAAAACTCATAAATTTTAGTTAATAAACAGAGTAGATGTTGAAAATTAAAATTAAATTAAGCAATTACGTACCATTTTCCTCTTTATTGTACCGAGGCTGATCGCACCTCCAGTGTGCAGGGAGCCTCCCTTCTCCGAAGCACGAGCTTTCTTTCCTTGCTCGCTCTTCTTTAAGAAATCTGTGGTTAGCCATTGCCTTTGCAGATCATCCCATAGATGATCAAGCAACCAGGAGGGCTTCTGGTTCGACTTTCTAGCTCTGGAAAAGCAATGTGACAACCGCTTGCGAGCCTTGAGATGGAAGTTTGAAGCTACATCCGCACTATAGCGGTGTTCCCATACGCACTTACTCTGTATTTCAAAAGTTAATAAATAATTGTACTGATTAAAAGAATATTTATACTTTAAATTCATTGAAAATTTGCTCCTTAAGCGAGAATGGGAAATCACTCCAAGTCGCATAAGGGCCGTCATATAGCTTTCTAGTGGCTTGGGTGATTATCCTTGTAGTAATATTACTAGGGATGAACCTTTTAATGTAATTAAAAAAAGACACATTAATATCTTAGTAAAACCGTACAAAACAATAAACGTAAAAAATAACAAATAACTCTTACCCGTCACCCTCAGGGACTATGATGATCCTGCCATATTGATCACGATGCGCCTCCTCATCATCATCACCATCATCGTCCAAACTATGTACATTAGAGGCATGTGTGGAAGGTGTAGGAGGATTAGAGCTAGTGTCTCGCAGGCGAAGGCCTTTAATAGATGGAGTCCCAGATGAAGATGGCTGCGAGCCCTGCGACATAGCTGTATCGGCCGCAGGGGGATGTGTCACTGATTGCTGTGACCTGAGTGGCTGCGACGCTGATGCCCGTGATCCATGTGGATGTGACATGGATCGATGCGGTCCATGCGATGCAGATGGCTGAGATCCACGTGGATGTGCGACAGCTGGACTGTATGTCGGACGTACAATCCTATGGCCCTGTGATGAAAGACCTGGTGTCTGCACGAAGGTGTAGGGCTGGTGATTCTGTGGCAGCTCAGAATAGCCCTGGGTTGGAGGAAAAGACGTAGGCATAGGCAACTCTGGAACGGCAGGACAAGTTGGAGTATAATTTTCTATCCTCCTCTTTGGTTTCCTAGCCTTTTCTCGACCCCGAGAACTATTAGATTCATTGTTACCTCGACCCTTGCCTGTCATCTACATAATATAATACATATTTAGATTGAAAGATATAAAGAAAATATATATCTATAAACGAGAGTTGTTAAAGAAACCAACTGTTTAAAGCTCATCGTCGTATAGTTCCTCGTCCGAGAATTCTTCTTCCTCGGTAGTTTGAGCTTCATCGGTTGATACTTCTTCCTCGTTTTCTTTAATTCTTACTTCAGAAATATCAACTTCTTCCAGTATGTGTTCACGATGTTCCAAATTATTTTCTAAAACTTCGTCCACTATTTGGTCAACAGTGGAGATATCGTTTTGATATGCAACATCTAACACATTCTCAACTTTCACCCTACCCACATGCTTGGTTTTTATTACAACCCACCAATCAGACTTATTTCGCCGCAATGGATAAGGAGCATAATACACTTGCCTAACATTATGTGCAATTATGAAAGGATCATAGCGATCATACTCCCTCTTATGATTAACCTCAATTATGTTGTACTGATTGTGGACTCTAGTACTTCTTGTTGGGTGTGGGTCAAACCACTTGCATCTAAAGAGTATCAATTTCTTGTATGGCCAACCTGTATATTCTAGTTCAATTATTTCTTTGATCACACCATAGTAATCAATATCTCCATCTTGGTTGCCATCACCACCTTGAACCCACACCCTACTGTTGTTGCTATTTTTATTTTTTGAGCAATCCTCGGTATGAAACTTATATCCATTCACAACGTACTTAGACATTGTTCTGACCTCAACCCCATGTCCCCAAGATATATCTTTCAAAAATTGGTTTACACCATTATTTGGATTATTTACCTACATATTGTTGAAAAAAATTCATATGTTAGCATAACTTCCAAATATTGTTTACTTACGTAGTGCTAGAATATTTTAAGGAGAAACTTACAAATTATTTGAACCAAGTATCAAATCTCGTATATACAGCATCATGGCCAAATTGACCCACGAAGCGACTGTGACACATCAAACATTTTTAGTAGTTGCATTGAGATGTAATCACAGTAATTGTTATATTTTGATAACTACTAAATCAATACTTACTTGAGAAATGATACGACTTCGGGATAATTTAGCAACACGTGAAGTGTAGCTGACTTGAACTCCATATCGCTCAAACTCCTCTTTCTAACATCTTTAGAACATCGGCCTGGTTGATTGAATATGGACATAGGCGGATATGACGGATCATTCATAAGGTTGACTGTGTGCCTGTTGGCCCTATTTCTAGCACATGCCACATTACTCTCAAAATAATAAGAGCAAAAATGGGCAGTCTCCTTTGCAAGATATGCTTCGCATATAGATCCTTCAACCCTTTTCTCTGCCTAATGAATTGTTTGCATTTGCTGATTGTCCTATCATAATTTCAGGTTAGCCAAGAAGATTAAAATAAAACAAAAAATTACATTAAACATATAATATTACCTCTCAAATGGATACATCCATCTGCATTGAACGGGCCCTCCAAGTCGTGCTTCGTGTACAAGGTGGATTGGAAGGTGTTCCATCACATCAAAAAACCCACATGGAAATATCCTTTCCAGTTTGAACAGGTGACACGAATGTTCTGGTCCATCTGCAGTAGGTTTTCTTCCCTTAACGTGGAAGAACACATGTCTTTGAAGAACAAACTGATCTCTGTGATAGGTTTCCAGATTCTTTCAGACAAACCACTAAATGCAATAGGCAGTAAGGTCTCCATGAAGACATGACAGTCATGACTTTTCAAATGACTCAACCTCCCCGCCTCAATATCAACTTTTCGCCCAAAATTAAACGCATAACCCTCAGGCATCTTCAGTTTCATTACCCAATCACAAATTTGCCGTCGTTCCTCCAAAGTGAATGTGTAACTTGCTTTGGGTTTGAACACCTTACCATTGTGTGCTGCTTGCAAGTGTAGTTCAGGCTGCCTGCAATATTCTTGCAAGTCTATTCTAGCCTTTGCGTTATCCTTGGTCTTACCTTTAACATCCATCACTGTGTTAAATAGATTATCAAAATAGTTCTTCTCAATGTGCATGACATCAAGGTTGTGACGGAAAAGATTATCCTTCTAATAAGGCAAATCCCAAAATATACTCCGAATTGTGAGTAACACCGTATCCTGGGAATCTATAAGGTGGAGCTTCAGTAACTTTACTGAAGCTCTGGACCCTCTCCCAAATTTCCTCTCCTGAAAGTATCGGAGGTGAAAAATCACATTCAATTTTATTCTTTCTGAATGCATTTTTCACCCTTCTAAACTCATGATCAGGAGGCAAGAACTGACGATGACAATCAAACCATGATTGCTTTCGGCCATATTTCAAAGTGAACGCTTTACTATTTTCCATGCAGTATGGATAAGCTAGCTTCCCAGCAGTCATCCACCCAGACAACATTCCATATGTAGGAAAATCATTAATTGTCCACATTATATTGGCACGCAAATTGAAATTCTGTTTGGTTGATATGTCATATGTTTCAACACCATCATACCACAATTGTTTTAGCTCATCAATCAGTGGTTGCAAATATACATCAATTAAGCTTTTTGGATTACGTGGACCAGGGATAATACAGTTCAAGAATATGTATGGACTAGTCATGCACAACTCTGGTGATAGATTATATGGTGTAAGAAAGACAGGCCAACATGAATAAGGTGTTGCAGAAACAGAAAATGGGGTGAAGCCATCAGCACACAAACCCAACCAAACATTCCTCGGTTCACTAGCATAATTCGGATACGTCCTATCAAAGTGCTTCCAAGCTTCTCCATCAGAAGGATGACACATAACACCGGGTGGTCTTCTATTTTCAAAGTGCCATCTCATATGAGGAGCAGAGCTCATCGACGCATATAACCTCTTTAACCTAGGTATAAGAGTTAAATAATGCATCGACTTGATAGCGACCATCTTCCCGCTGGAAAGCCTCTTGAAATGAGGCTTTCCGCAGAATTTACAACTGTCCAGACCTGCATCATCTTTATAGTATAACATGCAACCATCTTCACAACAATCAATTCTCATTGACGAAAGTCCTAACTTAGAAACCAATCTCTTTGCCTTATAGAAATCAACAGGTAAGTCAACATCACGGTCAACTAATTCACGCATAAGGTCAATGAAAGAGTCCACGGCTCCTTGAGAAATATTCCAGTTAGATTTCATACTTAGTAATCTAACTGCAACAGACAACTTAGAGTGCGGACTTCCGTTGCGTAGTGGAGGACTAGCTTCCTCTAATTGTTCAAAAAAGAGTTTTGCCTCATCATTAGGAGTTTGTTCAATATTTTCATTAGAATCACCCCCAAAGTGCATCCCAAAAGCATCCAAAATCATATGACAAATTCCGGAATCACTATTTGTATTCTCCACCGACCTACTACTTTCACCCACAACTAGATTATGAAATATCCCATGGCTACCATCGATCTCTCCATGATTAATCCACACAAAGTAATTTCTATAAACCCCTTTCTATAAAGATGAACCTTAACTTCATCCGGTTTTCCAAACTTCATACAGTCGCACTTAACACAAGGGCACCTAATTACTCCTTCAATTAGGTATGGTGGAAGTGACATTGCATGTATAATAAAGTCATCCACCCCTTCTACAAAATCCTCCCTCAATCCCCGTCGATTAGGATAATTCCTATTGTACATCCAAGTACGATGTTCCATCTATACAAATAAAACAAGAGGAAATTAATTTAGTTAATTCATATTCCAATATTTTTCTAGTTAATTAATTTCATATCCTAAAATTTCAGTTTTCAAACTAAAAGTTAATTCAT
>MCJB01050910.1:0-51485 GCA_002018475.1 Nicotiana obtusifolia | reverse complement strand
TTACCCCATCAGAACTCATGATAGGGTTCAAAGGGATATTTATCGAGAACCAAGATCGAGCAAAGACAGGCATCGACCATATCCTGGGAACCGAAAGGCCATTCCAGTAAAGTAGGTTCCCCCAGACGAGAAAGGAGGAACGATCCTAATCGGAGTAACCGAGGACCATTGGCTAGAAATAACTTTGAGAGAATCACTGGCCATCGGGAAGCACCACGACTGTCCGAGTATAACTTCAACATTGACCCAGCTACTCTCGTATTGGCCATCGGTCGCATTAAGGATACTAAGTGGCCTCGACCGCTGCAATCGGACCCAGCTAAGAGAGATCCCAATTTGATATGTAAATATCATGGTACACATGGGCACAGGACAGAGGACTGTCGACAGATGAGGGAAGAGGTGGCACGGTTGCTCGAAAATGGGCACCTTCGAGAGTTTTTGAGTGACCGAGCCAAAAACCATTATGGGAACAGGAATAAGCCAGTAAACCAGGAGGAGCCTCAGCACATGATCAACATGATAATCGGTGGGGTAGATAAGCCCCAAGGTCCGGTATTAAAACGCACTAAAATATCCATCATCCGAGAAAAGCGCACTCGGGATTATGCGATGGAAGGAACTTTGCACTTCAGCGAGGAGGATGCAGAAGGAATCATGCAACCCCATAACGACGCCTTAGTAATATCGATGCTTGTACAATAAACTAAGGTGAAGCGTGTATTGGTTGATCCTGGTAGTTCGGCCAACATAATCCGGTCATGGGTTATCGAACAGCTCGGGTTGACAGACCGAATTATCCCTGAAGTTCGGATTCTCAATGGTTTTAACATGGCTTGCGAGACAACCAAAGGGGAAATAACATTACCGGTGAACACTGCCGGTACTGTTCGGGAAATGAAATTTTGTGTAATCGAAGGAGATATGAGGTACAACGCCTTGCTCGGGAGACCGTGTATTCATGATATTAGAGTAGTACCCTCAACACTGCACCAAATGTTGAAATTCCCATCGACTGATGGGATCATAACTGTTTACAGAGGACAACATGTTGCGAAAGAGATGTTCGTAGTAGAAGAAGCAGTACCGAAACCAATAGCTCCTTCCCAAAGAACCAAATACAATCACAGGCATCACCTTCAACAAACGAAGGTGAGCAGGAGCATCTCGAAGATGACAAATACGGGGTTCCGCGGTCATTCATCGGTCCCGACAAATCTGATGTAACTAAGTCAACAGTCGAGGAACTCGAGCAAATTTCACTTCGAGGCGACTCGCCGGATCGAAAGGTATATCTGGGCTCGGGCCTAAGCTCCGAGCTCAAGACCAAACTTATTTAGTTTCTTTTAGCTAACGAAGATTCTTTCGCTTGGTCCCATCTTGACATAATAGGGATACCACCGAAAATCATAACTCACAAACTGAGCATCGATCCGAAATTCCGAGCGGTCAAGTAAAAGAGGAGGCCTCAATCCGAAGTCAAACAAGCATTCATCAAGGATGAGGTAACTAAGCTTTTAAATGTAGGGTCCATTCGGGAAGTTAAATACCCAGAATGGTTAGCAAATGTAGTTGTAGTTCCTAAAAAGGGAAATTAGTTAAGAATGTGCATAGATTATAAAGATTTAAACAAGGCATGCCCTAAAGATTCTTTTCCCTTACCCAACATCGATTGCATGATCGATGCCACCGCTGGCCACGAGACCCTTAGCTTTCTCGATGCCTACTCTAGCTATAACCAGATACGAATGGACAAGGATGATCAAGAAAAGACATCCTTCATCACTAAGTATGGTACCTATTGTTATAACGTGATGCCATTCGGGTTAAAGAATGCGGGGGATACTTATCAACTCCTAGTAAACAAAATGTTCGAAGAACAACTAGGAAACACAATGGAAGTTTACATTGATGATATGTTAGTTAAGTCCCTGCGAGCAGAGGACCATTTGAGCCATTTGCAGGAGACGTTCGATATGCTGAAACGGTACAACATGAAGTTGAACACGGAGAAGTGCGCATTTGGAGTGGACTCGGGAAAATTCCTCGGTTTCATGGTCTCGAATCAAGGAATAGAAATTAACCCCGAAAAATCAAAGCCATCGAAGACATTACAATTGTAGACAGTGTGAAAGTTGTATAAAAGCTGACGGGTCGGATAGCCGCCCTAGGCCGATTCATCTCGAGATCATCCGATAGGAGTCACAGATTCTTCAACTTGCTGAAAAAGAAGAATGATTTCTCGTGGAGTCCGAAATGTCAGTGCACGTTAGAAGAACTTAAAAGGTTTCTCTCTAGCCCACCTTTACTGCATACGCCAAAAACAGGTGAGCAATTATACCTCTACCTTGCCGTTTCGGAAGTAGCGGTAAGTGGGGTCCTGGTTCGAGAAGAACAAGGTACGCAGTTTCCCATTTATTACGTCAGTAGAACCTTAGGTGAGGCCGAACTAGATACCCACATATGGAAAAATTAGCACTCGCTTTATTGAGTGCCTCTAGGAAGCTAAAACCCTACTTCCAATGCCATCCCATATGTGTAGTAACAACTTATCCCCTGAGAAATATAATGCACAAACCCGAGCTATCAGGCCGATTGGCCAAGTGGGCCATCGAAATAAGTGGTACGATATCGAATATCGGCCCCGAACCTCGATCAAATCTCAAGTGCTAGCAGATTTCGTTGCCGATTTTGCGCTGTCACTAATACCCGAGGTCGAGAGAAAATAATGACCGAATCGGAGACTCCTTCGGGAGTGTGGACTCTGTTCGCAGACGGCGCCTCAAACTCGAAAGGATCGGGGCTTGGTATCGTACTAAGGCCCCCATTTGGGAATACAATTCGACAGTCTATTAAGACTGTAAAATTAACTAACAACGAAGTGGAGTATGAAGGTATGATTGCAGGTTTAGAACTGGCCAAAAGCCTGGGATCAGAGATAATCGAGGCCAAATGTGATTCCCTCCTCGTAGTCAATCAAGTGAACAGGACTTTCGAAATCAGAGAAGGGCGAACGCAGAGGTATTTGGACAAGCTTCAAGTCACACTGCACAAGTTTAAAGAATGGACCTTACAACACATACCTCGAGAACAAAAGAGTGAGGCCGACACCCTCGCCAACCTGGGATCATCGGTGGAAGATGAGGATATCGAGTCCGAAAAGGTCGTACAACTTTTGAGGTCGGTGGTGGAGGAAGGCCCGAAATTAATTCGACAAGCTTGACCTGGGATTGGAGGAACAAGCATATAGAGTATCTCAGTTCAGGTAAACTCCCTTTGGATCCCAAAGAATCGAGAGCATTACGCACAAAGGCAGCCCGGTTCTGTTTATCCGATGATGGGACCCTATTTAGAAGGACATTCGGTGGCCCCCTCGCAATATGTCTTGGACCAGGCGACACCAAGTATATTTTAAGAGAAATACATGAAGGCACGTGCGGGGATCACTCCGGCTCTGAATCCTTGGTTCGAAAAATAATTCGAGCCGGCTACTATTGGATCGAAATGGAGAAAGATACAAAGGAGTTCGTTTGCAAGTGCAACGAATGCCAAAGGCACGCACTGGTGATCCACCAGCCCGGGGAGACACTGCATTCGGTCCTATCGCCATGGCCATTCATGAAATGGAGGATGGACATCGTCGGCCCTCTCCCTTATTCGCCAGGTAAAGCTCAATTTATTCTTTATATGACTGACTACTTCTCCAAATGGGTTAAAGCGCAGGCATACGAAAAAGTTAGAGAAAAGGAAGTGATCGACTTCATCTGGGACCACATCATATGTCGATTTGGGATGCCATCAGAGATCGTGTGCGATAATGGCAAGCAATTCATTGGCAGCAAAGTGATGAAGTTCTTCGAAGACAACAAGATCAAGAGGATCTTATCGACGCCCTATCACCCCAGCAGCAACGGACAAGCTGAGTCGACCAACAAAAACATAATTCGAAACTTGAAGAAAAGGTTAACCGACGCAAAGGGAAAATGGAGAGAAATACTACCCGAAGTTCTATGGGCATATCGCACAACCGAGAAAACCAGCACCGGGGCCACTCCTTTCTTTCTAGTATACGGTGCTGAAGCGTTAATACCAGCAAACCAAGTATCAGGTTCCGATACGCAACCGAAGAATCGAATCAAGAAGCTATGAACACCAATCTATAATAATTGGATGAAAGAAGGGAAGCAGCCTTTGTTTGAATGGCGGCCCAAAAACAAAAGATCGAAAGGTACTACAACCGGAGAGCCCATCTTCGACACTTCAACAACGGAGACCTGGTGCTCAGAAGAATCACACCCAATACTCGAGATCCAAATGAAGGGAAGTTAGGACCGAACTGGGAAGGGCCCTACACTATATTGAAGGTCATCGGAAAGGGATCTTACAAGCTTGGAACCATGGATGGCAAACAGCTGCCAAACAATTGGAACATAAGCCACCTGAAACGATACTATTGTTAAGGTATGAAATTTCATTCTTCATTTGTTTGTTTTATGTTACTAACATTTGCAGGTATTGAATGAAGTAACCTCGAGCCAGGAAGCACAGGACATTAGGACTGAAAGCACGCGTTGCACTCTTTTTCCCTTCGACCGATTTTGTCCCAAATTGGGTTTTACGGTAAGGTTTTTAATGAGGCAACCAGGAATCGTGCTAACTTAGATCGGTCGCTTATTGAATACAATAATATGGTGCACAACTTCGATCGACCTTGAATATCAGAAGATTGCTTATCTACTTCGACTCATTGCTTAGCTACTCCAATTCGGGGGAACTTCTCATAGATCATTAGGAATCAATGTAAGGGTCAAACGGTCGAAAGTACAGTGCCCAAGTAGATTGATCTACCCCCTAAACAAATTGTATAAGCACCTGAATGCTAGTAAAAGTTCTTTGGCACCGATATCTTGTCTCCGAGCCCAAGGGCCACTTCAATTTTTACTACACGATCGGAAACTAACATTGCTCAGAACTTCACGCGGAAATCGAAGGAGAGTAAGACCTGTTAAGGCAAACCCCAATTTTCTTAAAAGGCTAAGGCCAAATTGAATCAGTAAAACTTAAAAGGGAACAAGATCTGCTAAGGCAGAACCCCGATTTCTTAATAGGCCAAGGCCGCGTCGAGCTAATGAAATTCGAAAGGAAATAAGACCTATTAAGGCAAACCTAGGATCCCTTTCAAGGCTTAGGCCTTACCCAATCGGCCATGGAAAGGGAAAATTTGCCATGAAATAGGCTAAGTCTTAACTAAGCCTGAAGGGCAGAAAATTCTACAAGTTGAATTATCGGGTTTAAGAATAGAGAGTCAAAATAGACCGAACAAGAAAGGGAGATAAAAGAAGATCTTTCATATATATAAAGCAAAGTATGTTACAAAAATGAGAATTCTAAAAAGGCATATTATACAACAGATATCTTTAGTCAGAATTCTCGGAGTCTTCTTCTTCTTCTGGGAAGGCCCGCTTTCTGCCATCGGCTTCGATCTTTTTTGCATCATCAACCTCTGTGGATAGATCGAAGCCTCGAGCTTGTAACTCTTCGAGAACAGAAAGGTGGGTTTGGCACTTGGTATACTCGACCAGAATCTTTGATTGCTCCTGGGCAGCCTCGGCATCGGCCCTGTATTGAGCTATTAGATCATCGGCCTCAGCTTTGGACGTGGCAACCTCCGATTTTGCTGATTGCAGCTCGTTGACCAAAATATCACGATCCGAGGTAAGCATCTTGACCTGGGATTGAAGCGTATCGGTGCTCTTAGTCAGAATCCCGATTTTCTCTTGTGCCTCCGAGACTTGTTCTTCCAAAGAAACCATTCGAGCTTGGAGGGTTTATTTTTCCGAGGTCAGCAGATCGGTCTTAGCTCTCCATTCGTTGGTCTGTGCTTTGGCCTCGCTCAATGCGGATCGGAATTGGTTTATTCGGTCAAGTTGCTGCCCCATCTAGTCGAGTATATCAGTATTCTCCTTGCGCACAAAATCTAGCTCGGCCCGAAGGGTCGACATCTCCCCTTCAAGCCGCTCACGACGTGCCTTTTCTTCCCTTAGTCGAAGAATATCCTCATGATGAAGCACCGAGGCCTACGAATACAAAAGAAAATAAGACAGTTAGTCTAGATTGAAAAGTAAAATGGCAAACATCGGACAAAGCTTATAAGAAGTTTTACCTTATTTGATGCTTGTTGAGCTTCATTGAACAAGCAGGCCTCATCCATTTCGTCCATTGCGGCCTGATCTTCTTCGGTCACCAGACACCAAAGATAACTAGCCACCCCCGGAGGCGCAGAAAAGGCCCTAGCATCTTCGAGAATGGCAAACTTTATTATCCTTTTTCGATCAGGGTTGGAACTCGGAGCAGGAAATCTATCGACCAGCTTGGGACCGAAAGATGCCTTGCTCGTCTTGGTGGAGGGACTCTTCCTCGGCACTTCGAGCCCAAATGTATCAGCCGATGGCACACCGTCGAAGAAATCTTCAAAAGGCCCTTCCAGTACATGGCCTTTGCTCGGCGAATGCGCTCTAGCAGCTCGGGCTTCATTGAGGGTTGACTCCGAGAAAGAAGGGGAGTCCATTGCTACTGCGGGCCCTGAGATTCCCCGTGTTGCCTCCCCTGCATCGGCGGAAGCCCCGGTTTTCGCCCCTGCATCGAGGTCCTCTACTCGATGAATATGAGTTTCATCGTCCCTCAGCTCGGGGACTGCCCGAGATGGCTCATTGCTCAAAGTCTTGGGACCTTCGTCTTTCTCGGATTCATCGTCCAGTCGGAAAGCCACGTCCGACATTTTGGTCCTACGAGCTATGCTTTTCTTTGGTTTCTTCTTCTCGGGCCCAGAAGAACCGGGGACTTCCTTCCTCTTTTTCTCTCCTTCCTGCTCCGAGGTAGGGGGAGGGCAGGGAACCTCCGGGGGGCGTTTGCCTCAATTCAGCGTCCTTCGATAGACCTGCAAAGGAGGATGAAGTAAATTAGTGGCATCATCGGTAACATAAAGCGTGGAATATAAGAGTTATCGGTCTCACCATGATTTTTAGCCTCCCACAGGCCCTTTGATATCACGCGCCAGGTGCGCTCTGAATAGGTCCTTTGAGACACTACCTTCTCGACCCATTCTTTCAAGTGTTGAATCGCAGTCGACATTTGAGAAACAGCTACATCATGCGAGATATATTAGTGAGATAACGAAGGAAAGACACTAGGCGAGTTAGGATAGGAAGATGATACTTACGGATCATGTTCCACTTTTCAGGGAACGACATGTCTTCGGCAGGGATCAGGTCCGACGTCTTTATTCGAACAAATCGGCTCATCCAGCCTCGGTCCTTATCCTTGTCGATGCACGAAAAGGTGGCTTTGCTTGCCCGGCGAGCGAGTTTTATTAGTCCCCCTTGGAAGGCTCGGGGACTGTATAATCGCAGCAGATGATCGAGGGTGAAAGGATGCCCATCGATCTTGCTCACGAAAGAGCAGAAAAGATGAACTATTCGCCAAATAGAGGGGTGAATCTGACCCATCGTTACATCGTACCTTTTGCGAAAGGCGACGATGATGGGGTCCAAAGGGCCCAACGTGAAGGGGTAAGTGTAAACACTCAAGTAGCCCTCCACGTGGGTGGTAATCGCCTCATCCGGTGAGGGAACTACCACATCTTTACCAACCCAGTTGCATTCTACCTTCACCCTATCGATGGCTTTGCTTGTGATCAAACTAATATATCTGATGACCGATTCGCCCTGGCCCGGTACAGAAGAAGCCTTCTCTACCTTAAAATCGGAGCCGATTGAGCATCCGACCGGTACGAACGCTTTTAGAGGGGGATCTGTCGAAGTCTCCTCAGCAACGACATGCTCAGTCTCTTCAGTGGATTGAGAGGAAGAGGGGTTTTGTTTTTGAGGAACAGATTTAGATGTCTTTGCCATTGGAAATAAAGAGTTGGAAAAGCAAGTAGATACAAGCGTGAGGCAAGAATAAAGGGAGAAATCACTTGAGAACAAAGTTTAGAGAACTTGGAGAATGTGGTGCTCAAACAACGCAAACTTGAAAACTAAAGAATGAGAGGGCTATTTATATTCTTTCAAAGGTGGCGGTTCGAGTCCCAAAGTGAGAAAGCATTAATTGGCGCTTGCAGAAGTTGCAGAGTTTGTCTTCAGTTGGTCTATGAAAAGACCTTTTTTGATACTTGCCACGTGCGTCATCATGTTGCCCTCATTTATCAACAAGACGTTTTGTGATATGAGGTTCCGAATTCCGTGTCGTGCGCCATAAGTATGTTTCCATTTTACCTAATCTTAAAAGCGGTGGCTCATATCGTTTTTTGTCATTACTCTCCAAAAAATGAGGGGACTATCTGTATGGGGTCGAATTCGATCGCTTGTATAGGGAGTACCGGTTTTGGAATTTGACGACCAGCGTCGATTGAAGTCGTTACTCGATAGGCTGAGATCGGGACATCGAGAGGGGAAGTCCGAGACCGAATGTCATCGGAACGAAGCTCGAAACCAAGGCACCCGAGACGAGATCATCGAGGCCAGTTAGGGTAAAACACCCTATGGTAAAATTATCAGTTTTGCGTAACTATTGGACCGGAAATCCCGTGATAAGTGAGTTTCTCGGCGAGAATCACAGCAGAAATCAATAAAGACGTTGTAGTCATTAATTCTAGGGATTTTTTACCTTGTAGATAAGTTTTTAAACTTATACAGAGTTCTTTCTCCTTCCTATATAAAGGGGCAGCACTGTTGTAAACAGCACACACAATCTAAGATCAATATGCAAAAAGTTATAGTCTATTCTACTTGTTTATCTGCTTCATATTTTATTTCCAGAGGATTCTAACACAGAAAAGCTACTCAATATTGACGGTTTGCTCTCTTCCTTGTTCACTGAATTTAGTCTCTATTTCCGTTCATTCTTTAGCTGTATTAAACTAAGTCACATATCGTTAAAACTACATACAAATTTAATTGTTACTCGTAATTAAGGGTAAACAATATTCTTGTTGGTGGCAATAATTATTGCATCCTAGGTTACTACCATCTTGCCAAGTGTAGAACTAAAGTAGAAAGATAATATTAAAGAATCAAAGTGGAGATTTTTCCTAGCAGTGAAGCACAATTGCAGAATGTTAATTCGTGCTAAGAATTGACATTAAGTTAATCAAAGATGCCTTTTGACTTTGATATCAGGATGGCAATTCGTGCCGAGAATCGGAAAGGTGTTTGTTTCTCAAACTTTGTTGATACTACTAATATTTTTCTTAACCTACTAGGTTGGGTCGCCAACAAGTATTAACTTGAAATTCAACTAAAGAATTCTGAATACTGGCCCACGGGAGACAACTTGGTTTCTAGTTTTTTTTTTATTGGCAAGCTTTGAGCCGTAACCCACTAAAAAGAGTTAATTGTGATTGGCCTATTCTTTTTCTTTTGATGCTGAGTTGTGACATCTGGCTCTTGAGAAGTTATAATTCCATAAGCACTTTATTTTTCTCATATGTATGTAATAGTATAAATTAAGAATTTTGTGATTAATAAGTGATTACCATTAAAATGGTTTATTTATTTGAAATCACTCAAATTCCTTAATACTTTATACATGTGAGATGTTATCATATATGGATTAAGAATTTATGATTAATAAATAATGACAACTAAAATAGTTTATTTATTTGAAATCATTAAAATTTTTTAATGGTTTTATACATGTACAATTATATCAACACATGGATTGGAATTGTAATTAATAAATAGGATTCACAAAAGTGATCTATCTATTTGAGCCATCAACAAATATATTTAATGTACCATGTGGAAGATTGTCCTTGATAAGTTTACGCTAGTGTTAGAGTTTTCATCTACCCCAAAGAGGTTTACCTCTTGATACTAGTGAGTAAAACTAATTCATGAGAAAAGACATTGAGGTTTTCACCAAATATGATGAAAAGCAATATCTTAGATTCTCATGTGTATAAAATGAGAAGACAATTCGATGTAAGAGGCGATTTTATGTACCTTAAAAGGAAGGACATAATCTATGTCTTGTGATCATGAAATAATTACAAGAATAATAGAAAGCATGATCATATTTATTTTAATCCATAAAAATGCCTAAAGCGGATATTCTTCGGATTTGGTCATAGATTTGGAGGTCATGATTTTGACGAACTCCAATTGACCTGAAATTTGGTAGGTCCTTCGAAAACTGCTTGGTGAGAAACACTCACTGTATGCAGTGAATCACGTTATTTTTAGGTGTTTCGAGGTTGTTTAGATGGGGTTTTAAGCAGTTTATCGGATTAAATGAGTTTTAAATATGAAAAATTATTCTTTATATATCAGTTTTATTTGTGTTGAATCTGGAATATGACTACACGATATGATTTATCTTGATATGATATATGCAAAGAATGCAAATCACATTGATTTAGTCTCTAAATTTGCCTGAAGCAATTAATCCAAATTAGGTCTAGTTTTGGTCATCATGAATTTCATGATCTTTAATTCACCTGAAATTTGGTGGGTCCATAAAAAATGACCTGATAAGAAGTACCCACTGCGTTGAAGTGATAACGTCATATTTCGGTAGGTTGGGATCGTTTAGATGAGTTTTTTGGCGGTTTGCGGGATTAAAAATGTGAATTGGATATGAAAAATCATTCCTTTTATGTTAGTCTTATTTTAGTTAAATCTGGAACATGATGACGCATGCTTATTTAACATGAATTTGATATATGGTTGGAGTGTATGTCATAATTTAAATTCCTAAAAATGCTTAAACGGTAATTTTTTTTTTTTGTGAATTTTGGAACTTAATCCTCAGAGAAAACTTCGTGGTTGTGATTAAATGGTGATATTAATTAACCTCTATGGTCTCCATTATCTATTTATAGTGAGAAAATAAATTTATGCGTCGACTTTAGTTCTTTCTCTATATCGGATAAATTTATTACGAACTCATAGAGTATAATTACTAGTTATTGATAACTTGTATTGACTCTCCATCTGAGTTTACATGTTAAATCAATTTGGTAATTATAATACAACCATCATTAAGTGGTGATAGGAATATGTTTCTATGGTCACCCACTATTAATTTCAAGTGAGTGTATATTTACGCGTCGACTTTAGGTCTTTCTCCATATAGGATAAATTTATTGCAAGCTCACTAGGTGAAATGCTAGTTATTGATATCATGTACTTACTCTCCGTTTGAGTATACATGTTGTATCAAAAAAACTAGAGCTATTAATTATGATGTTCACTTGACTTAAATTAACGGTATACTCTTCATCTGAGTTGGGTCTGTTTTAATTTATTAGAGTGAATAATCTAGCATTACATGTATATATTGTATGAGTAGTTCTTTTTCCATCGAAATTTGCTATTCAAGGTGCATGCTTATATGTATGTAGTGCGTTTGAAATTTTCATATTAAATGGTTATATACAATTGACTAAAAATAACAGTTTACTCTTCATATGAGTTAGTTATGTTTCTTTTTAGATTGTATAATTCTTGCATTATATAATATACTTTGCATGAATGACTCTTTTTCCATCAAAATTTGCTATTCGAGATGCATGTATGTATATATATTGAATGCAGTCTGAATTTTATTATTTCGTGTTAATACTTATTATGATCTATTTAATGTTGTATATCTCAACTCCACAATGACTTCATATAGTTTGTTATATCACTTGTCAAATGTTTTATCATTAATTTAAAGGATGTATTATATGTACTTTTTGCTATATGGAATTTAATTCCGGTTTTTAGGCAAAATAAGAGATGAATATCTAGTTTATTTTTGAATAACTCTTGTGTTATTGAGCTTGATAAACATTTTATCTCTTGTGGTACATGGATACATGACCTTGTTATTGTTAATGTGTTTCTTGAACTGAACAATATTAGTCTACCTTATAAGAGATAATGTTCTTCAAAATTGAGTGAAACTTATCTATGCACTTGCGTCTAAGTTATAATTATCTGGATAGGATTTTAAGTTAGTCAAGGATGAACCTTATGGTTTATTCAAAGTAGAGACACTACCAACTTGTAGATCCTACTTAGAATGAGATATGACTAAGAGACATTTCTACTCCAAAGGAAAGAGAGCTGGTGATAAGTAAGAACTAATCCATTTTGATTGTGTTGTTGTTTACCCTTGATTACGAGTAACAATTAAATTTATATGTGATTTTAAGGATATGCGACCTGATTTAATACAGTTAAAGAATAAACAGAAATAGAGACTAAATTAGTGAACAAGAAAAAAGCAAACCGTCAAGATTGAGTAATCTTCCTGTATTAGAAGCTCTCTAAAATAAAGTATGAAGTAGATGAACGAGCAAAGTAGACTATAACTTTTGTATATTGATTGTATGTCGTGTCCCTTATACAAATGGGGCTGTCTGTTTATATAGGAAAGGTCAAAAATTCTATACAAGGGAAAAATCTCATTTACAAGGTAAGAGATTCCTAGAATTAATGGATTCAACGTCTTTATTGATTTGAGCCGCGATTCCCGCCGAGATGCTTGTATATCACAAGATTTTTGGTTCTTCAGTTGCGCAAATCTAATAACTTTACCATAGGATGTTTTATCCCGATCGACCTCGACGGTCTCACCTCGAGCGCTTTGACTTCGAGCTTCGTTCAGACGACATTTGGTCTCGGGCTTCTTGGTTGTGACTCCAGTCGACGTTGGTCGTCGAATTCCAAAACCGGTATTTTCTATGCAAGGGACCGGGTTCGACCCCATACAGATAGTCCCCTCGTTTTTTGGAGAATAAATGACAAGAAACGACATGAGCTGCCGATTTCAAGGTTAGGTTAAGTGGAGACATACTTATAGTGAGCGACACGGAATTCGAAACGTCAAATCACAAAACGTCTTGTTGATGAATGACGGCAGCATGATGACGCACGTGGCCAATATCAAAAAGGTCTTTTCATGTACCAACTGGCGACAAACTATGCAATTCCTGCAAATGCCAATTAATGCTTTCTCATTTTGGATTTCGAACCGCCGCTTTTGAAAAGTATAAATAGCCCTCTCATTTTTTAATTTTCAAGTTTGCGTCGTTTGAATACCATATTGCCCAAGTTCTCTAAACTCTGTTCTTAAAATAATTTCCCTTTCTACTCTTGCATCTACTTGCTTTCTATCTCTGCAACTTCAATGGCAAAGACATCTAAGTCTGTTCCTCAGAAGCAACAACTTTCCTCCTCTCAACCCACTGAAGAGGCCGAGCCTGCCGTTGCTGAGGAAACTTCGACAGAGCCTCCTCTAAAAGCTTTCGTACCAGGCGGATGCTCAATCGGCTCCGACTTTAAGGTGGACAAGGCTTCCTCAGTATCGGGCCGGGGTGAACCAGTCGTTAGCTATATTAGTTCAATCACGAGCAAAACCATTGATAGGGTGAAAATAGAATGTAACTGGGTTGGTAAAGATGTGGTAGTCCCCTTTCTGGACGAGGCGATTACCACCCACGTGGAGGGATATTTGAGTGTTTACACTTATCCCTTCACGTTGGGACCTTTGGACCCCATTATTGTCACCTTTTGCAAAAGGTACAATGTTACATTGGGTCAGATTCACCCTTCCGTTTGGCGAATAATTCACCTTTTCTGTTTTATTGAGAGTAAGGTCGATGGGGATCCTTTCACTATCGATCATCTATTGCGATTATACAGCCCCCGAGTCTTCCGAGGGGGACTAATACACTCACTCGCCAGGCAAGCAAAGCCCCGTTTTCGAGCATTGACGAGGACAAGGACCGGGGCTGGATGAGCCGATTTGTTCGAATAAGGACGTCGGACCTAATCCCTACAGAAGATATGCCATTCCCTGAAAAGTGGAACATGAACCGTAAGAATCATTTTCCTGTCCTAATTCATCTGTTGTTTTGTCCTTTGTTATCTCACTAATATATTTTGTAAGATCTAGCCGTTTCTCAAATGCCGGCTGCAATTCAGCATTTGGAAGAGTGGGTCCAGAAGGTGGTTGCTCCAAGGACCTACTCAAAGCGCGCATGGTGTGAGATATCGAAAGGCCTATGGGAGGCCAAAAATCATGGTGAGACTGATAACGCTTATATTTCATGCTTTGTATGATTGGTGCAGCTGCTAACTCATTTCCTCCTTCCTTTGCAGGTCTATCGAAGGACGCTAAGTTGAGGCCGACGTCCCCCGATAAAGAGGTTCCCTGCCCTCCCCCTGTCTCGGAGCAGGAGGGAGAGAAAAAGAGAAAAGAAGCACCTGGTTGCTCTGAGCCCGAGAAAAATAGAATTAAGAAGAAGAGCATAGCTCATAAGCCCAGAATTGCCGACTTGGCTATCCGATTGAGTGATGATTCCGAGGAAGATAGGGGATTCTGGTTGAGTACACCAAGTGCCAAACGCGCCTTTCCGTTCTCGCGGAGTTACAAGCTCGAGGCTTCGATCTATCCACCGAGGTCGATGATGCAGCAAAGATTGAAGCCGATGCTAGAAAGCGGGCCTTCCCTGAAGAAGAAGAAGATTCCGAGAATTCTGATTGATGCGTCTGTTGTATAATATGTCTTTCTAGGATTCTCACCTTTTGAAACACACTTTGTTTCGTATATATAAAAGATTTTCTTTTATCCCCCTTTCTTGTTTGATCTATTCTGATAATCCAATTTGCAGACTTTTTTTCCCTTCAAGCTTAGTTAAGACTTAGCTTATTTCTCAGTAGATTTTCCCCTTTCATGGCCGATTGGATAAGGCCTAAGCCTCGAAAGGGGGTCGAGGTTTGCCTTAATAGGTCTTATTCCTTTTTGAATTTTATTAATTCGATGTGGCCTTAGCCCATTAAGAAATCGGAGTTCTTTCTTAACAGATTTCAATTACCCTCGAGTTTAACTCGTTTCGGCCTTAGCCTTTTACAAATTCGGATTTTCCTTAATAGGTATTACTTTCCTTCGAGTTTCATTAACTCGATAAGGCCTTGGCCTTTTAAGGAATTGGGGTTTGCCTTAACCGGTCTTTCCCCTCTTCGATTTTTACTTGGTTCGGCCTTAGCCTTTTATGAGTTGGGATTTGCCTTAACAGGTCTTACTTCCCTTCGATTTTTGTATGAAGTTTTGAACAACGCTAATTTCTGATCATGTAATAAAATTTGAAGGGGCCCTTGGGCTCGGAGACAGGATATTGGTGCCGAAAAGCTTTCATTAGCATTTAGCTGCTTGTACAATTTGCTTAGGGGGGAGATCAGTCTATCCGGGCACGGTACTTTCGACCGTTTGAGCCTTACATTGATTCCTAACGATCTACGGGAAGTTCCCCCGAATTGAAATGACCAAACAATGAATCGAAGTAGATAAGCGATCTTCTAATAATCATAGTCGATCGAAGTTGTGCACCAAATATTAATATCTTTGATGAGCGACCGATCTAGGTTAGCACGATTACTGGTTGCCTCATTAAAAACCTTGCCGTAAAACCCAATTTGAGACAAAACCGGTCGAAGGAAAAAAGAGTGCAACGCGTGCTTTCAGTCCTAATGTCATGCGCTTCCTGGTTCGAGATTGCCTCATTCAATACCTGCAGATGTCAGCAAAACAAACAAATGAAAAAGTGCAATTTCATACCTTAACAATAGTATCGCTTTAGGTGACTTATATTCCAATTTTTTGGCAACTGTTTGCTCTCCATGGTTCCGAGCTTATAAGATCCCTTTCCGGTGACCTTCAAGATGGTATAGGGCCCTTCCCAGTTCGGTCCTAACTTTCCGTCATTCGAATTTCAAGTGTTGAGTGTGACTCTTCTGAGCACCAGGTCTCCGATGTTGAAGTGTCGAAGATGGGCTCTCCGGTTATAATACCTTTCAATCTTTTGTTTTTGGGCAGCCATTCGAACAAGGGCGCACCAGGTCTCCGATGATGAAGTGTCGAAGATGGGCTCTCCGGTTATAATACCTTTCAATCTTTTGTTTTTGGGCCGCCATTCGAACAAGGGCTGTTTCCCTTCTTTCGTCCAATAATTCCAGATTGATGTTCATAGCTTCTCTATTTGATTCTTCGGTTGCACATCAGAACCTAACACTCGGTTCGCCTACCTCGACTGGTATTAAAGCCTCAGCTCCGTATGCTAGAGAGAAAGGAGTGGCCCCGGTGCTGGTTTTCTCGATCGTGCGGTAAGCCCATAGAACCTCCGGCAGTATTTCTTTCCATTTTCCCTTTGCGTCGGTTAACCTTTTCTTCAAGTTTCGTATTATGGTTTTGTTGGTTGACTCAGCTTGTCCGTTGCCGCTGGGGTGATAGGGCGTTGATAAGATCCTCTTGATCCTGTTGTCTTCGAAGAACTTTGTCACTTTACTGCCGATGAACTGCTTGCCGTTGTCGCACACGATCTCCGATGGCATCCCAAATCGACATATGATATGTCCTAGATAAAGTCGATCACCCCCTTTTCTCTAACTTTTTCGTAAGCCTGCGCTTCAACCCATTTGGAAAAGTAGGCAGTCATAAAAAGTATAAATTGAGCTTTACCTGGCAAATAAGGGAGAGGACCAACGATGTCCATCCCCCATTTCATGAATGGCCATGGCGACAAGACCGAATGCAGTGTCTCTCCGGGTTGGTGGATCATCGGTGCATGCCTTTGGCACTCGTTGCACTTGCGAACGAATTCCTTCGCATCTTTCTCCATATCGATCCAATAATAGCCGGCTCGAATTATTTTTCGAACCAAGGATTCGAAACCGGAGTGATTCCCACATGAGCCTTCATGTATTTCTCTTAAAATATACTCGGTGTCTCCTGGTCCAAGGCATATTGCGAGAGGGCCTCCGAACGTCCTTCTGAATAGGGTCCATCATCGGATAAACAGAACTGGGCTGCTTTTGTGCGTAATGCTCTCAATTGTTTGGGATCCGAAGGGAGTTTACCTGAGCTGAGATATTCTATATACTTGTTCCTCTAATCCCAGGTCAAGCTTGTCGAATTGATTTCGGCATGGCCTTCCTCCACTACCGACCTTAAGAGTTGTACAACTTTTTTGGACTCAATTTCCTCGTCTTCGACCGACGATCCTAGGTTGGCGAGGGCGTCGGTCTCACTGTTTTGTTCTTGAGGTATGTGCTACAATGTCCATTCTTTAAACCTGTGCAACGTGACTTGAAGCTTGTCCAAATACCTCTGCATTCGCCCTTCTCTAAAAGTCCTGTTTACTTGGTTGACCACGAGGAGGGAATCACATTTGGCTTCGATTATCTCTGCTCCCAGGCTTTTGGCCAGCTCTAAACCTGCAATCATAGCTTCATACTCCGCTTCATTGTTAGTCAATTTTACAATTTTAATAGACTGTCGAATAGTGTTTCCAGTTGGAGGTTTTAATACGATACCAAACCCTGATCCTTTCAAATTCGAGGCACCGTCTGTGAACAGGGTCCACACTCCTGAAGGAGTACCCAATTTGGTCATTAATTCCTTTTCGACCTGGGGAATTAGTGACAGCGCAAAATCGGCGACGAAATCTGCCAATACTTGAGATTTGATCGAGGTTCGGGGCCGATATTCGATATCGTACCCGCTTATTTCGATGGCCCACTTGGCCAATCGGCCGGATAGCTCGGGCTTATGCATTATATTTCTCAGGGGGTAAGTTGTTACTACACATATAGGATAGGACTGGAAGTAGGGTTTTAGCTTCCTAGAGGCAGTCAATAAAGCGAGTGCTAATTTTTCTAGATGCGGGTATCTAGTTTCGACTTCTCCTAAGGTTCTGCTGACGTAATAAATAGGAAATTGCGTACCTTATTCTTCTCGGACCAGGACCCCACTCACCGCTACTTCCGAAACGGCAAGGTAGAGGTATAATTGTTCACCCGTTTTTGGCGTATGTAGCAAATATGGGCTAGAGAGATACCTCTTTAGCTATTCTAACGCGCACTGGCATTCCGGACTCCACGAGAAATCGTTCTTCTATTTCAGCAAGTTGAAAAACCGATGACTTCTATCGGAAGATCTTGAAATGAACCGGCCTAAAGTAGCTATCCGACCTGTCAGCTTTTGTACAGCTTTACACTGTCTACGATTGTAATGTCTTCGATGGCTTTGATCTTCTCGGGGTTAATTTCTATTCCCCGATTCGAAACCATGAAACCGAGGAATTTTCCCGAGCCCACTCCAAATGCGCACTTCTCTGGGTTCAACTTCATGTTGTGCTGTTTCAGTACATTGAACGTTTCCTGCAAATGACTCAAATGGTCCTCTACTCACAGGGACTTAACTAACATATCATCAATGTAAATTTCCATTGTTTTTCCTAATTGTTTTTCGAACATTTTGTTTACTAGGCATTGATAAGTATCCCCCATATTCTTTAACTCGAATGGCATCACGTTATAGCAGTATGTACCATACTTAGTGATGAAGGATGTCTTTTCTTGATCATCCTTGTCCATTTGTATCTGGTTATAGCTGGAGTAGGCGTCGAGAAAGCTAAGGGTCTCGTGGCCAGCGGTGGCATCGATTATGCGATCTATGTTAGGTAAGGGAAAAGAGTCTTTAGGACATGCCTTGTTTAAATCTTTGTAATCTATGCACATTCTTAACTTATTTCCCTTTTTAGGAACTACAACTATATTTGCTAACCATTCCGGGTATTTAACTTCCCGAATGGATCCTATATTTAAAAGCTTGGTTGCCTCATCTTTCATGAGTATTTTCTTGACTTCGGATTGAGGCCTTCTCTTTTGCTTGACCGGCCGAAATTTAGGATCGATGCTCAGTTTGTGAGTCATGGTCTCTAGAGGTATCCCTGTTATGTCAAGATGGGACTAAGCGAAAGAGTCTTCCTTAGCTGAAAGAAAATGAATAAGTTTAGTCCTGAGCTCGGAACTTAAGCCCGAGCCCAGGTATACCTTCCGATCCGATGCATCCTCTCGGAGTGAAATTTGCTCGAGTTCCTCGACCGTCGACTTAGTTGCATCGGATTCGTCGGGGCCGACGAATGACCGGGGAATCCCGTATTCATCGTCTTCGATAAGTTCCTGTTCACCTTCGTTTGTTGAAGGCGATACCTGTGATTGCTATTTGGTTCTTTGAGAAGGGGCTATCATTTCCGGCATTGCTTCTTCTACTGCGAACATTTCTTTCGCCGCATGTTGCTCTCCATAAACAGTCATGATCCCATCAGCTGATAGGAATTTCAACATTTGGTGCAGTGTCGAGGGTACCGCTCTGATATCATGAATCCATGGTCTCCCGAGCAAGTTGTTGTATCTCATATCCCCTTCGATTACGCAGAATCTCGTTTCATGAATGGTACTGGCAGTGTTTACTGGTAAAATTATTTCTCCTTTGGTTGTCTCGCAAGCCATGTTGAAACCATTGAGGATCCGAACTTTAGGGATAATTCGATCAGTCAACCCGAGCTGTTCGATAACCCATGACCGAATTATGTTGGCTGAACTACCGGGATCGACCAACACATGCTTTACCTTGGTTTTTTGTATAAGCACCGATATTACTAAGGCGTCGTTGTGGGGTTATATGATTCCTTCCGCATCCTCCTCGTTGAAGTGCCAAGCTTCCTCCATCGCATAATCCCGAGTGTGCTTTTCTCGGGTGATAGATATTTTTGTGCGTTTCAATAGCGGTCCTTGGGGTATATCTACCCCACCAATTATCATATTGATCGTGTGCTGAGGCTCCTCCTGGTTTACTGGTCTATTCCTATTCCCGTAATGGTTTTTGGCTCGGTCGCTCAAAAACTCTCGAAGGTGCCCATTTTCGAGCAATCGTGCCACCTCTTCCCTCAACTGTCGACAGTCTTCTGTCTTGTGCCCATGTGTACCATGGTACTTACATATCAAGCTGGGATCTCTCTTAGCTGGATCCGATTGCAGCGGTCGAGGCCACTTGGTATCCTTAATACGATCGATGACCGATACGAGAGTAGCTGAGTCGACGTTGAAGTTATATTCGGACAGTCGTGGTGCTTCTCGGTGACCAGCGGCTCTCTCGAAGTTGTTTCTTGCCAATGGTCCTCGGTTCCTTCGATTAAGATAATTCCTCCTTTCTTGTCTCGGCGAACCCTGCCTTATTGGAATGGCCTTTCGGTCTCCAGGATATGGTCGATGCCTGTCTCTGTTCGATCTTGGCTCTCGATAAATATCTCTTTGAACCGTATCATGAGTTCTGATGGGATAAGTAGATCCCGAGGGGGCCTCAAGTTGATCGTCCTCGACCCTGATCTTCGATTGGTATCGGTTGTGTATATCTGTCCAAGTGGCAGCCGGATATTCAATCAAGCTTTGCTTAAGCTGTTGTGAAGCCGTTGAACTTCGAGCGTTGAGCCCTTGGGTGAAGGCCTGTACGGCCCAATCATTAGTGACCGGTGGTAGGTCCATCCGTTCCATCTGAAAGCGAGATACAAATTCCCTGAGCATCTCGTTATCTCTTTGCCTAACTTTAAATAAGTTTGATTTCCGTGTCTCGACTTTGATGGCACCCGCATGAGCTTTTACGAAGGTGTCCGCAAGCATGGCAAAAGAATCGATGGAATTTGGGGGCAAGTTGTGGTACCAAGTCATTGCCCCTTTTGACAAGGTCTCTCCGAATTTCTTTAAGAGGACGGACTCAATCTCATCGTCTTCGAGATCATTTCCCTTTATGGCACATGTGTATGCTGTTATATGCTCATTTGGGTCAGATGTCCCATTGTATTTCGGAATCTCTGGCATGCGAAACTTCTTCGGTATGGGTTTTGGGGCGGTGCTTGAAGGAAAGGGTTTCTGTACGAATTTCTTTGAGTCCAAACCTTTTAACACCGGAGGTGCTCCTGGTATTTGGTCCACCCTCGAATTATATGTTTCTACCTTTTTATCATTGGCCTCGATCTTCTTCTCGCCTGACTCGACCTGTTTGGTAAACTCTTCGAGCATTTTCATGATCCCGGCGTTTGCCCCCGATCCGCCTTCGCTTGGTTCCACTGTGATAGGTTCATTTTCAGGGATAGTTTCCCGAGGAGGGCCGGTCCCTATCCCGTTCCAAACTTGGCTCCGATTTTGCAGCTGAGCAATGGCCGCTTGCTGGGATCGCAACATGTTGAATATCATCCTGAGGCTAATCTCGTCCTCCTCGTTGTTCTGTTTTGCCGAGCAGTATTCTCTTCGGACACTATTCGATGGGCCAGAGGTCCGATCCACATCGACCGCTATTTTGGAGTTAGCGTTGATTGGGACTTCATTTCCGGGTGCTAAAGTTGTCGTTTTCAACCTGGTGGTTAAATTCGCCATCGACGAATTGAGGCACAGATTGAGAATGTGACATGATTGTACTGTAACCTGAAAGAAAAAGGTGTTCTGCAAAGAACAAGTGTAAAATAGTCTGTGTAACAGAAAGTTGTATTAAACGATCACTATTATCCTTAGCCCCACGGTGGGCGCCAAATTGTTTACCCTTGATTACGAGTAACAATTAAATTTATATGTGATTTTAAGGATACGCGACCTGATTTAATACAGTTAAAGAATAAACAAAAATAGAGACTAAATTAGTGAACAAGAAAAAAGCAAACCGTCAAGATTGAGTAATCTTCCTGTGTTAGAAGCCCTCTGAAATAAAATATGAAGTAGATGAACGAGCAAAGTACTCTATAGCTTTTGTATATTGATTGTATGTCATGTCCCTTATACAAATGGGGTTGTCTGTTTATATAGGAAAGGTCAAGAATTCTATACAAGGTAAAGATCTCATTTACAAGGTAAGAGATTCCTAGAATTAATGGATTCAACGTCTTTATTGATTTGAGCCGCGATTCCTGCCGAGATGCTTGTATATCACAAGATTTTCGGTCCTTCCGTTGCGCAAATCTGATAACTTTACCATAGGATATTTTATCCCGATTGGCCTTGACGGTCTCACCTCGAGCGCTTTGGCTTCGAGCTTCGTTCAGACGACATCTGGTCTCGGGCTTCTCGGTTGGTGACTCCAGTCGACGTTGGTCGTCGAATCCTAAAATCGGTATTTCCTATGCAAGAGACCGGGTTCGACCTTATACAGTTGTCTAATAAAAAATAGGCAAGAGGTGATTTTGAGTAATTTTATGACGTTCATAAATGATTACTCAAAATATGAATATATTTGTTTGATGCACCGTAAGTCCGAATGCTTTGAATAATTTAAAGATTTTAAGGCTTCATACGGAGAAGCACCACAGTAATATATAAAATCACTATGATCTGATCATACGTGGCTAGAACTTCTCTACATAGTTCATTAGTTACTTATCAAAATAAGAGATTATATCTCAATTGTCTATACCGGGTACTCCGTAATAGAGTGTTGTAGCAGCGAGAAGAAATATGACTCTTATGAAGATGTTTAGATTAATGATGAATTATTCTGATTTATTTCTTTTTTTCGTTATGGGATATGCCTCAGAAACTGCAATTACATTCTGATTTTAATTCTTTCTAAGTCAGTATCTTGGACACTATAGAACTGTGGACTTAACGTAAATACGGTATGTGGCAAGTTCGGATATGGAATTGTCCAATATATATACTGAAAGGGAAAACAGATAAGATAAAATCAAGGATGAATGTTTGCGCGTTTATTGAATATCCAAGGGAACGAAAGGAGGTTTATTTTATTTTCCTAAAGAAAAGAATGTAATTGTTATTACAAATACCAGTTTTTTATAATAGGATTATTTAATAAATTATGTTCCTAGAAGTAAACTAGTTTTATAGGAACTAAGCAAAGAAATAACAAATGAATCATCTAAAAATTCAAACGCTCAAGAATATACAACTCTATATGTCGTAATTGACGTTCCATTGCATTTAAGTAGTGGAAGAAACGTTAATAGACAAAAAAAAAAAAAATTTACTACCTCCAAGTAGTGGGAGTGATGTTGAGCAAGGAACACTACAAAAAAAAGTCATTTATTTCAATACCGCGGTAATGAAGATATATTAGTAGTACTTAGTCGTAGTGGGAAAATAGTAAGAAAATCATAGTTTGGTATGTACTCTTGGAAGAGTTTGCATAAAAAGATTCCTGAAGAGCTTAATACCAAACAGTTAGTTACAACAAAGCACTACTAGACTATTAGATAAAGATTGCATTTGAAATAACTTGGCAAGTTCCTTTCAACAAAAGCTTATTGGCGGAGACTTTTAATAGTCGTGAAAAAGGATGGGTATGAAAGTTATAGATGCATGGTTATGAGTCTAAGTGAGAGATTATTAGGGCATATACTATTAACCATGCGTTTAGATATAGTATATTCTGACAATTGTCATGGTTAAAAGTCTGAGTGGGAGATTGTTGAGATATATACTATTAATCTTGAGTTAGGTTTGGATATATTATTTATTATGGAATAATTATTTATTCAGTTTTGATAAAGTTTAAATAGATCATATATTAGTCTGCGTCCTTTACTTATATAATAGATGATTTAGTGTATAGAGTTTAGCTTATGCACAAAAAATTAAATCATCGGTTCTTATAAGAATAAAGTTTGAGTTCACAATCTAATGATGGAATTGGACAAATCATCGGAATGATTGTAGCACAAGATTAAATATAATTTATCTTAATTATGGGAATGGTATAATTCTGACTTCTTGTGCTAGTACATTTTGTATGTATTGAACGGACCAAGTAAAGACAAGTATTTTATACTAACTTAATAAAATAAGTCTCCAGCCATTAAATTTACTTATACTCTTAATCTTGATATAATTGTTATTAGCTGTGTATATTATTTATTGTTTTAATTTATTAAAAGGCGAGATTCTTTTGTGGGTGAATATGCCTGGTAAATTGAATAATAATGATATACATTGGTGAAGTAATAGTTAGTTGATGGAATCCATCTCTCGGTCTAGAGATTGATGATACACCTTCATGAAAGCTTATAAGTTTTCATGTGTAAACCCTGTAGGTGAATTTTGTATCTGTCACATGAAATAAGTTAAGCGAAAGTCTAAAGAAAATAATCAATAAATTAAATCGTTAGTAATTTAATTTATTTGATTTGTATCTGAATCTTAACATGGGGAGTTAAATAAGGCTTAATGGAAGAATTTTGAAATTGAACTGTGGAGTGCAGTTACGAATTTTTAGTCAAATAATTCGTAATTTATTATGATAGTATTAATTAGAATATTTCAAATTAAGTCCTATTAAGAAGTCTCGTTAATTAAATATTGTGGTCCCTGCCGTGCCTGAATAATTAGGAATTAAACTAAATTTTATTTCTTGGTGGAAGAGGATGACCCAACAGGTTTAGGAAAAGGTTTTAAACCCTAAAACCTGTGGCTATATAAATGGGTCTTATTCCATGAGGAGGTGATGGTTTTACTATATGGTTTTCCTAGTAGAAATTTGTCCACATGTATTTCGCTAATTCCGGGCATTATTCGGATCACAGCAGAAGACTGTGAAACTGGAGGATAATCTCGTGGACTGTTTTCTTACTTGAAGGCTCTTTTCGTGATCGCGGTCATGCTTCAAGAGATAAGTATCGATTTTATGTTTGATTAAAATCTATGATTATGTGTTGTCTATATTACATGCAAGTGATCCTGGCTATTTTCTTCCGCTGTTTATACATGTTTCCCATCAAAATTGTTTGTGTCTCTTTTGATATATTTCTCTATTGTTGTCTGATTTATCATCGTTCAAAATTTTCTTTACTAATTTCTGCATGACACCTGATTATTTCAATCCTAACAAGCCTTCCTCCCCGGCAGTTACATTGAATCCTTCACTCCTGCCCATGTAATTAGCATTTTCACCTTTCTTTGTTTTTGTGTCTAATTTCTCAATTTGCGTGAGATTTATGTTTAGAGTACTAACAACCTTAAAATTGGACTCAAATCAGTTAGTGGCGGAAATAAAAATATTCACAGAATGAAATAAACACTACAACGTGTGTCACCTAAAACAAATTTTGAACCTCCTTTGCCACTTCACACTACTAGTTTTTCGGTATGTTTGTTGCGTGTGTAAGTCGATTTATAGTACATGATTTGTAAGATTATATTGATGTAAAAAACATACAATTTTGAGATACACGTTTTTGTAACTGATCAATGTGAATTATCATATAATAACTTGTTTGTCGAGGTCGACATGATTGGATATCATTTTCACCTATGAAGATGTACTACATAATTTTGAAAATTAATATCATATTATTAAAATAAAAGTTTGAATAAATAATTATTCATGAAATAATAAGTACAAGTTTTGGTGAATGATCAACATGGATCATCGTGTGGTGACTTGATTGTCGAGGTCAAGATAATTTGATAGTGGTTTAACCTACAAAAATGAGCAACCAAACTTTAATTAAATACATATAATCTGTTTACTTAATTGTCAAGTTATTTATGAGATACAATATGTAATTAAGAGTACCTCATCTAATACTTTCTTAAAAGATATTCCTTATGCATATATGTTCCTTTCATGCGTTTATTTATAAATAAATTGTTCAAAGTTATTTCACTTTTATCCACAATTACTATGGTATCATCTTGATTTATTATATTATCAATGACCATTGTAGGATTGTATTGGGTTAATTAGTTCTCAGTTAGACATTTCTATATTAAATCGTAAATTGAACTATTATTCTTCATTAACACTATTTCATGCATACTATCAAATTGTATATATACCAACAAACCAATTTTATTTGATAGAAATTCTTTTTTTTTTAAAAATAACTTTTTAAAAATATGTTATTCCGGCATGCAAATAAACTAATTTAAGATCATCACATAATTAGCATTCACTTTAAAATTTGTAAAAACTGAATTTCATAAACAACATAGGGAAGAAAATTAATTAAAAGTAAATAGAATAAAGAAAGTAGAACTGATTTATGTCGCCACTTCCTTCTTGAATCCTCCCATTGACATAGTTTCCCCTAGAGAAAATCATTTTGAATGCAAAACCAATCCATTGACTATATGTAGTTGGTCAATCTTCAAGTCCCTCTTTGTTTCAAGATTCAATTGGTTTCTTTGTTGTTTGTTTGTTTAATTCCACATAGAAAAGGAAATACTGGAATTCTTAGCTTTTTGGTGATGCAATCTTGCAACAAACTGTGAGATTTAAACCATGATAATCTCAAGTGTGCATGTTTGCCAAAGGTAACTACTATTAGTTCTTGTAAATTAAAGGAATGTCATTTCAATACGGTGGCTTTACTGATTAGTTTTTGACTTTGAATCATTGATAACCACTCAACACATCTCATTTACTCTGTGTTTAGTTGTGTGTATGCTATTCTATATAACGATTAGCGAACGGAGAGGTACCACACCAGTTGGTTTCAATTGCCGTGTTTAGCCATATCTCATTTTTTGGAAGAAAAAAATATGTTGTTTACCCTAAAATTCGAATAACAATTGAATTTATATATGGTTTTAAGGATATGTAGCCTAATTTGATACAAATAATGAATAATATAACGAAAGTTAAAATTAAGAGATGAATGGAAAAGAAACGCAAACCATCCGAGCTAGACACTTTTAGCTGTTGGCTGATCCTTCTTGGGCAGAAACAGATTATAATGGAAATTGAGATAAGTTGATGATAAAATGATTCAAGAGAGCAATATATCACTGTTTTTTCTTTTTATTGATGATTCGTGAAAAAGATGTCTGATAAATGGTCCAACTCTCCCTTTATATAGTGGGGAGGTCGTACATCTGGTGCAACTTTTTACAAGGTAAAAATCTCCGCACAAGGTAAAAAATCTCCTGATTTGCTAATTAACCGGTTCTTTGATTAGTGCCGAGATTCTTGCCGTGATGTGCTTCCCATAACGGATATTCCAGTTTTTCGTCATTTAGGTTTAATGATCTTCCCTTTGATATTTTCGGATTCAGGCTCGATTTCGGACCACGGGCACGGTGTTCTCTAGGTTGGACATTCTGGCTTCGTGTTCAGCTTCGATGAAGCTCGGGTTTGACCTTCGCCCCTATGCATTCCGAACCCGATCTGTCGTGCAATAGTTGAACTCGATGTTAACCATATAGAGTCGAGCCTGATTTTGACCATATATAGATGGGCCCGACTTCGATCATATACATATAGTCCTCTCGTATTTTGGAGAGTAACGATGAGAAACGATATAAGCCTCAAATTCTCATGCTGATAAGTGGCAGCAAACTTATGACGTACGCGATACAGAAATCGAAAAAGTCCCATTAGAAAAGCCTTTTAAAGCATCAAGTGGGTGCAGTCGGCGTTCTGCCGCTTTGGGATGCGAACCGTCGTTTTGAGAGATTATAAATACCCTTATTCACCCTTTATATTCAAATGTTCGTGTTCTTTTATAAAATTACATCGTTCTTATCTTCAAGACCTCCTGCCTTCTGGAATTCCAAAAATACCTCACAAGCTATCTTCATACTATATTTCCTTTGCATCTGTATCTTTTAATTTCTTCATCTGTTCAAAATAATGGCAAAGACTTCAAAATCCGTTCCTCAAAGACAAACTCCCTCTTCTTCTCAACCTGCTGATGACGTTTCAGCGGAGCCCCCTCCGAAGGCGTTTGTACCAACCGGGTGTTCAACCGGAGCCGATTTGAAGGTCGATAAAGCTTTCTCGATACCGGGACGATGCGAACCGGTCACGAGATACATCTTTTCAATCACCGACAGAGTTCTCGATAAAGTCAAGGAAGACTGTAACTAGGTTGGTAAGTGTGTGGTGGTTCCTACGCCTGAAGAGGCAATCACTACCTATGTGGAGGATTTTTTAAGTGTTTACACTTATCCCTTCACGTTGGGCCCTTTGGACCCGATCATTATTACTTTTTGCAAAAGGTACGAAGTGACCCCGGGCCAAATTCATCCTTCTTTCTGGAGGATAGTCATTCTTCTCCGTTTTTTTGTAAACAAGATCGAGGGGTATCCTTTCACCGTCGATCATCTCATCGACTCTAACGAGGGGGGTTGATAAAACTTGCTCGTCAGGCAAGCAAAGCCCCGTTCTCAAGTATTGATGAGGATAGGGATCGGGGTTGGTTGGGTCGATTTGTTCGAGTGAAAACATCGGACATAATCCTGGCCGAGGATATGCCATTTCCTGAGAAATGGAATATGAAGCGTAAGTGTAGTCCTGCTTATCAATTTGTTTACTGTTCTCCCTTTTGCCCTTCCTGTTATCAATTTTATATGGCGCAGTAATATCCCGGATGCCGGCTATAATTCCTCATCTCAAAGAATGTGTCGAGGGGATCGTATCCCAAAGACCATATTCCGAGCGCGCATGGCGTGAGCTTTTGAAAGGCCGGTGGTAGGCCCGATTTCATAGTGAGATACGTTAAACTCGAGCTTAATTCTTTATGCTGTCGATTTCTAACTTGTTTTACCTTTCTTTTGCAGGTTTATCAAAGGATGTTGAGATGAGACCTGCGCCCATAGGTGATGATGTTCCCAGCGAGCCCCCTATTTCGAAGCAGGATAAAGAGAAGAAAAGAAATGAGGCCTCAAGTTCCTCAGACCTCAGAAAGAAGAGACCGAGGAAAAGATTGGCTCGCAAGCCCAAGGGCAGTGCTAGTGACCGAGTGTTACCTTGGGACTCGCTACGTCGATTGAGGGATGAGTCCGAGGAGGAAGAAGAGGATTTTGGCCTTGTGGCTAGTGAGCCGCCACAATCTGAAGGGCGAGGGCTCTTCGAACCAGGGGCTAGTGAACCGGACCTTCGCCAGGTCAGGGGACTTGAGGTGGAGACAAGAACTGGGGCTTCCCCAGATTCGAAGAGAGCACCACTGGGAGTCTTGGGTCCGATTGAGATGGTTGATTCGCCCTCTTTCTCAGAATCAACTTTCAACGAGGCCCAAATGGCAAAAGAACGTTCCTCGGGCGGAGATCATAGATCGAAAGACCATTTTCGTGGTTTTTTTGATGGTGTGGATTTGGCGTCCGCGGAAGACGTTCTTGGGCTCGGTAATTTAGAGGTACCGAAGAAAATCTCATACACCGATACAAGCGGGATTTCCTTCAGTCCAAAATTGGTTGATCGATTTCCCGCACCGAGCGCTTACCCTGATCGTAAACGATCCATATCTTTCACCACTCCAGAGGATGCCAGGGTTCTTTCCGCTCCCATCAGAGTGGCCAGTTATCTTCGGTGCTTGGTGACTGAGTAGGATCAAGCAAAAATGAACGAGGTGGATGCGCCCTGCCTTTTCAATGAAGCTCAGCAGGCGCTGAATCGGGTAATTTCCTAAAAGCTCTATTCGATGTCCTTTGTTTTGTACTTTAAAATTTTAATTAATTATAACATCCTCCTTTATGCTTGTAGGCCTCGGTACTTCATCATGAAGCCTTTCTCCGATTTCGGGAAGAGTTGAGACGTTATAAATGGTTCAAAGGGGAGATGATGAACCTCCGTGCCGAACTGGAGCTTACCCGGAAGGATAATGTTGGCTTGATCGAGCAGGTAGAGCAAAATATTGATCAGATTAATCAACTTTGATATGAAATAAGCATGGCTAGAGTTGAGGCCGATGAGTGGAGAAGCAAGATGGATCATTTGGCCTCGGAAAAAGAGACATTTCAGGCACAGTTAGCTTCAGCAGAGGCTCAGCTTAGAGAGGCAAAGGAGAAAGTCGAGGCTCAAATCAGGAACACCGACGAGCTCCAATTTCGGATCAACACGGTTATCTCCAATCAAGATAATATGGCTAAAGAGCTAAAAACGGCCAAGTCGGAAGTTGCTGTGGTCAAAGGCGAAGCTGATAAACTGGTGGCTCAATATAAGGCCGATACTGAAGCTGTTCAAGATCAATCAAGGAATATGGTCGATCATATGAGGTGGCAATCTCGCAGACTTGTCCTTGAAGAGATTCATGCTCGAGGTTTAGATTGATCGGTGGAGATCGAAAAGGCCAGCAAAGCCGAGGCCGAGGCCAGAAAATTAGCCTTCTCGGAGGAGGATGATTTCGAGGATTCAGTCGAATATGAAGAATGAGACGACCTCAGAAATTCTTATATCGAGGCGAGATCCAGTTGAGACCAAGTCGCTCCTGACCGAGTTTTATCTTCTCCCATGTTTAATATTGTGTATCGAGGTTGCTCGATTTTTTGGAAGGGGTTTTTGATGTATATATGTAAAGTTTTTCTTTTTGCAACTTTCGAAATACCTTAGCCCTCAAATTTCGGGGTTTGCCTTAATAGGTCTCATCCCCCCTCGAGTTCTGTTTACTCAAAATGGCCTTAGCCTTTAAAGTTCGGGGTTTGCCTTAATAGGTCTCATTCCCCCTCGAGTTCTGTTAACTCGAAATGGCCTTTATCCTTTAAAGTTCGGGGTTTGCCTTAATAGGTCTCATCCCCCCTCGAGTTCTGTTAACTGGAAATGGCCTTAGCCTTGAAAGTTTTGGGCTTGCCTTAATAGGTCTCATCCTCCCTCGAGTTTTGTTAACTCGAAATGGCCTTAAAAGTTCGAGGTTTGCCTTAATAAATCTCATCCCCCCTCGAGTTCTATTTACTCAAAATGGCTTTAGCCTTTAAAGTTCGGGGTTTGCCTTAATAGGTCTCATCCCCCCTCAAGTTCTGTTAACTCGAAATGGCCTTAAACTTTAAAGTTCAGGGTTTGCCTTAATAGGTCTCATCCCCCCTCGAATAAGTTTATTTTTCGGACAAGTCCCCGAGTGAGAGAATGGTTATTCGAACTAAAACTAAAGTGGCCCTTGGGCTCGTTTGATAGGAAGTAGGATGTTTTTATATAAGAGACTTTTCTTTATTCTCGTTCATGCAAGTGTACAATTTGTGTTAGGGTTCGATCAATCTATTTGGGCACGATTTACTAGTTGCCTCATTAAAAAACTTGTCGTAAAACCCATTTTGGGACAAATCGGTTCAAGGGAAAAAGAGTGCAACGCGTGCTTTCAGACATAATATCTTGTATCCCCCGATTCAGGGTACCTCGTTTGATACTTGCAAATGTTAGTTCGTGATGCAAATAAAAATAAAGAACAGGATCGTACCTTAGCAGTAATACCATTTCAAGTGATTTATGTTCCAGTTGTTAGGGAGTTTTTTACCATCCACTGTTCTGAGCTTGTAGGATCCATTTCTGGTGATTTTAATGATACAGTAAGGTCCTTCCCTGTTTGGTCCTAGCTTCCCTTCATTCGGGTTCCGTGTGTTTGGTGTAACCTTCCTTAGTACTAAGTCCCGGCCGTTGAAGTATCGAAGGTTGGTCCTTCTGTTGTAATACCTTTCGATCCTTTGCTTTTGAGCAGCTAGTCGAACAAGGGCAGCTTCACGTCTTTCATCTAACAGTTCCAAGTTCATATTCATGGCTTCGTAATTCGATTCCTCTGTCGCATACCGAAACCTGACACTTGGCTCCCCGACCTCGACCAGTATCAAAGCTTCTGCGCCATAAACCAGAGAGAATAGGGTGGCTCCGATGCTGGATTTCCCGGTCGTACGATATGCCCATAGGACTTCTGGTAATATTTCCTTCCATCTCCCTTTGGCATCGATTAATCTCTTTTTGAGATTATGAAGTATTGTTTTAATAGTAGATTCGGCTTGTCCGTTCCCACTGGGGTGGTAGGGCGTCGATAGGATCCTTTTCATCTTATGATCTTCGAGGAATTTTGTCACTTTGCTACCGATGAATTGCTTCCCGTTGTCGCATACGATCTCGGCCGGCATTCCAAATCGGCATATGATGTGTCCTAAATGAACTCGATCACTTCTTTTTCCTAACCTTCTCATACGCATGCGCTTCCACCCATTTAGAAAAATAATCAGTCATAAATAGTATAAATTGAGCCTTACTTGGTGTATACGAAAGTGGGCCAACGATGTCCATCCCCCATTTCATGAACGGCCATGGTGATAGGACTGAGTGGAGTGTCTCCCCGGGTTGATGGATTATCGGAGCGTGCCTTTGGCATTCGTTACATTTTTGACGAACTCCTATGCATCTTTTTCCATGTCGACCTAATAATAACCGACTCTGATTATTTTTCGAATTAGCGGCTTGGCGCCGGAATGGTTCCCGCAAGTACCTTCATGGATTTCCCTTAAAATGTACTCAGTATCGCCCGGTCCCAGACATATTGCAAGTGGGCCGTCAAATGTTCTTCTGAACAAGGTTCCGTCATCGGACAAGCTGAGCTGGGCCGCCTTCATACGCAGGGCCCTCGACTCTTTTGGATCCGAGGGGAGTTTGCCAGAACTGAGATATTCTACGTATTTGTTCCTCCAATCCCAAGTTAGACTTGTCGAATTGATCTCAGCGTGGCCTTCTTCCATTACCGACATCATAAGCTGTACAACCTTTCCAGAATCGACCTCGTCATCTTCGATCGACAACCCCAAGCTGGCAAGGGCGTCGGCCTCGCTGTTTTTGTCCCAAGGTATATGTTGTAAGGTCCATTCTTTGAACCGAAGAAATGTCACTTGCAGTTTGTCTAAGTATCTTTGCATTCGCCCTTCCCTGACCTCGAACGTTCCATTGACTTGATTTACCACAAGAAGGGAGTCGCACTTGGTTTTGATCACTTCTGCTCCCAGGCTCTTGGCTAGTTCTAGGCCAGCAATCATGGCTTCATATTCTGCCTCGTTGTTAGTCAGTTTCACAGTCTTGGTAGATTGTCGAATTATGTTACTAGTTGGTGGCTTCAACACGATGCCAAGTCCGGATCCCTTCGCGTTCGAAGCACCATCTGTGAAAAGGGTCCATATTCCTGAAGGAGATCCTAATCCAGCTAACAACTCTCTTTCGGCCTCGGGTACTAGGGATGGTGTAAAATCGGCCACAAAGTCTGCCAGCACCGGAGATTTGATGGCGGTTCAAGTCGATATTCAATGTCGTACCCACTTATTTCTATGGCCCATTTGGCCAACTGACCTGAGAGCTCAGGCTTATGCATCACACTTTTTAATGGGTAAGTCGTTACGACGCATATGGGATGACATTGGAAATACGGTTTCAGTTTCCTAGAAGCGCTTAACAAAGCGAGCGCCAGTTTTTCCAAGTGAGTATATCTAGTCTCGGCTTTGCCGAAGGTTTTGCTAACATAATAAATCGGGAATTGTGTACCTTGTTCTTCTTGGACTAGGACTTCGCTTACCGCTATCTCTGAGACTGCAGGTAAAGGTACATTTGTTCGTCCATCTTTGGTGTATGTAGCAACGGCGGGCTCGACAAATATCTTTTGAGTTCTTCCAAAGCATGCTGGCATTCCGGAGTCCATGAAAATTTGTTCTTATTTTTCAATAGAGCGAAGAACCGGTAGCTTTTATCGGACGATCTCGTTATGAATCGCCCTAAAGCGGCTATGCATCCGGTCAACTTTTGCATAACTTTCACATTATCTACGACTGTGATGTCCTCGAGCCTTGATCTTTTCAGGGTTGATCTCGATTCCACAATTCGAGACCATGAATCCGAGGAATTTACCTGAACTTACACCAAATGCGCATTTTTCCCGTTAAACTTCATGTTGTACTGCTTCAACACACTGAATGTTTCCTGCAAATGATTTAAATGGTCCTCTACTCGTAGGGATTTAACTAACATGTGATTAATATAAACCTCCATTGTATTTCCTAGTTGTTTCTCTAACATTCGGTTTACTAAGCGTTGGTATGTGGCTCCAGCATTTTTTAACCCAAATGGCATTACATTGTAACAGTATGTGCCATATTTAGTGATGAAGGAAGTTTTTTCCTGATCACCTGGGTCCATCCGTATTTGGTTATAGCCGGAGTATGCGTTGAGAAAACTAAGGGTCTCATGGCCGGCAGTAGCATCGATCATTCCATCAATGTTGGGTAAGGGAAAAGAGTCTTTTGGACATGCTTTATTCAAGTCTTTATAATCTACACACATTCTTAATTTATTCCCTTTTTTAGGGACTACCACTACGTTTGCCAACCTCTTCGTGTATTTAACCTCCCGAATAGACCCTATCTTTAGAAGTTTAGTTGCCTCATCCTTGATGAACGCATGTTTGATTTCGGACTGAGGCCTCCTTTTTTGTTTGACTGGGTGGAATTTCGGATCCAGGCTCAGCTTGTAAGTGGTTATCTCCGACAGTATACCTGTTATATCAAGGTGGGACCAAGCGAAGCAGTCTTCGTTAGTTGTAAGGAATCGAATAAGTTTTGTCCTAAGCTAGGAGCTCAGCCCCAAGCACAGGTATACCTTTCGTTCGGGCAAGTCTTCTCGCAATGTGACTTGTTCCAGCTCCTCGATAGTCGATTTGCTGGCATCGGAATCATCGGGGGCGATGAAAGATCTGAGAATTCCATAATCATCATCCTCGACATATACTTGTTTATCCATATTTGCCGAAAATAGTATCTGTGATTGCTATTTTGTCTTGCTCTCGATCCTTCGGTTAGGAACCGTTGGGGTCATTTCTTCCACCGCAAAAATCTCTTTCGCAGCTGGTTCCTCCCCGTAAACCATTTTAACTCCATCGGGCGTCGTAAACTTCAACACCTGGTGTAATGTCGAAGGTACTGCGCTCATGTCATGGATCCATGGCCTCCCAAATAGAGCATTGTATTTCATGTCCCCTCCGATCATACAGAACTTTGTTTCTCGAATGGTTCTAGCAGTGTTTATTGGCAACGTTATTTCACCCTTGGTGGTCTCATATGCCATATTGAAACGGTTAAGTACTCGGACTGTAGGAACGATCCGGTATGACAGGCCGAGTTGCTCCATGACCCATGATCGGATTATATTGGCCGAGCTACCTGGGTTGATTATCACACGTTGTACTCTAATTTTATGTAGAAGTATAGATATTACCAGAGCGTCATTATGGGGTTGTACAATTCCTTCCGCATCCTCGTCGTTAAAAGATAAAGTCCCCTCTGGCGTGTAATCCATAGTGCGTTTTTCCCTAATGATGATATTTTGGTACATTTCAACATCGGACCTTAAGGGGTATCAACTCCATCGATAATCATGTTGATTGTATGTTGAGGTTCTTCCTGGCCTGTCTGTTTATTCCTATTTCCGAAGTGAGTTTTTGCTCGGTCGCTCAAGAATTCTCGAAGGTGTCCGTTATCGAGTAACCGGGCTACTTCTTCTCTCAGTTGCCGACAGTCTTCTGTTTTATGACCGTGAGTGCTGTGATATTTGCATATCTGATTAGGATCCCTTTGGGTTGGATCGGATTGCAATGGCCGAGGCCATTTGGTATCTTTGATACGGCCGATAGCAGATATGATAGTGGCAGCATCAACATTAAAATTATACTCCGATAATCGAGGTGCTTTTTTATGCCCGATGGGCCTTTAGAAATTGCTTTTGGTCATGAGCCCCGGGCTGTTCTGACCTCGGTAATTCCTCCTTTCATGTCTTGGAGAGTTTTGCCCAGATACGCTAATTTTTCTGTCCCCGTGATACGGCTGATATCGCTCTCTATTCGATCTTGTTTCGTTATAAACTTCCCTTCGTATTTTGTCATAAGCTCTAACGGGGTAAATGGATCCCGAAGGGGCTCCGAGCTGATCATCTTCGACTATGATTTTTGACTGGTACCGGTTATGTACGTCAGCCCATGTGACGGCAGGGTACTCTATTAAGTTTTGTTTTAGTTGTTGCGAAGCCGCGGAGCTTCGAACATTGAGCCCTTGAGTGAAAGCTTGAACAGTCCAATCGTCTGTGTCCGGTGGCAGATCTATCCGTTCCATTTTGAACCGGGACACGAACTCTCTGAGCATTTCGTTATCCTTCTGCCTGACTTTGAAAAGGTCCGATTTTCGCGTTTTGACCTTGATGACGCCTGCGTGTTCCTTCACAAAAGAATCTGCAAGCATAGAAAAAGAGTCAATAGAATTAGAGGGTAAGTTGTGATACTATGTCATGGCTCCTTTCGCCAAGGTTTCCCCAAATTTTTTCAACAGAACAGATTCGATCTCATCATCCTCCAAGTCGTTCCCTTTGATAGCGCATGTATATGTGGTTACATGCTCGTTTTGGTCGGTCGTTCCGTTATATTTGGGGATTTCTGGCATACGAAATTTTTTGGGTATCGGTTTCGGAGCTGCGCTCGGTGGAAAAGGTTTTTGCACGATCTTTTTGGAATCTAGACCTTTTAATACCGGGGGCGCTCTTGGGATTTGATCCATCCTGGAGTTGTACGTTTCCACCTTCTTGTTATTTGCCTCGATTTTCTTCTCCCCAGATTCTATTCGTTTAGTTAGGTCTTCGAGCATCTTGATAATTCCAGGGTTTGCCCCTGTCACACTCATTCAACCTTCCTACAACCGATCCATCCTTATGGGTGATTTCCCGAGAAGCGCCAGGCTCAACCCTGTTCGAGATTTGGCTTCGGTTTTATAGCTGAGTTATCGCTGCCTGTTGGGCTTGCAATATTTCGAAGATCATCCTGAGGCTGATCCTGTCCTTTCATCATTTTGGGGATTTTGTGTCACCGATCGAATCCCCCTATGAACATTATTTGAGGGGCCAGTGAGCTGATCTGCATCGACTGCCACTTGGGAATTAGCATCAACTGGAATTTCGTCACCGGGCGCTATATTATTATTTTCGCCTTGATGTTCGAACTCGTTATCAACGTGCAGAGGTGCCGATTGGGAGTTTGACATTTTCGTATTGCAACCTGGAATCAGAAACACTTCAAAGAGCAAGTGTGAAACAATGTGTGTGACAAAAAGTTGTATCAAATATCCATTACATCCTTAGCTCCATAGTGGGCGCCAAACTGTTTACCCTAAATTTCGGATAACAATTGAATTTATATGTGATTTTAAGGATAGGTGGCCTAATTTGATACAAATGACGAATAATATAATGAAAGTTAAAATTAAGAGATAAATGAAAAAGAAACGCAAACCACCCGAGCTAGACACTTTTGGCCGTTGGCTGATCCTTCTTGGGCAGAAACTGATTATAATAAAAATGGAGACAAGTTGATGATAAAATGATTCAAGAGAGCAATACATCACTGTTTTTTCTTTTTATTGATGATTCGTGAAAAAAGTATCTGATAAATGGTTCAACTCTCCCTTTATATAGTGGGGAGATCGTACATTTGGTGTAACTTTTTACAAGGTAAAAATCTCCACAGTAGGTAAAAGATCTCCTGATTTGCTAATTAAGCGGTTCTATTGATTAGTGCCGAGATTCCTGCCGTGATGTTCGTCCCATTACGTATATTCCAGTTTTCCGTCATTTAGGTTTAATGATCTTCCCTCGGACATTTGTCAGAGTCAAGCTCGATTTCGGACCACGGACACGATGTTCTCGAGGTTGGACATTCTGGCTTCGTGTTCCGCTTCGATAAAGCTCAGGTTCGATCTTCGACCCTATGCATTCCGAACCCGATCTGTCGTGCAATAGTTGAACTCGATGTTAGCCATATAGAGTCGAGCCCAATTTTGACCATATATAGATGGGCCCGACTTCGACTGTATACAGATGCTTCGTCAACGCCACTAATGGTGAGTATGAAGGGTTGCCTTAGGGCTGTTTGTAAGTTAGTTAAACGGAGGCAACTCTTCGCTCTTCAAAAACATACTTTTTTAGTTAAATATAGAGTATTTAGGTTCGTAAGGAGGGTTAAATAGGGTATTTAAATTTTTGTAAAGAATATTTAAGTAATTCAACTTTTTAATTAAGAGCTTCCCACTTTTAATATATTATAGACGTAGATAGGTAAGTTTTTCTTATGTCAAAGAATTCAATAGTTTATATAGAACTAAAAAATTCATTATTCTTTATTGCATAGTGTAAATTTTGAACAAAAGAGATTCTAATACTCCTACCTAGCTATAATCAGAGCTGTTATTTTGTAGCCTATCTCGGGTTATGGAGTGTCAAGAGTAGTGGATTGTGACAATCTAAATTTCAAGAAGGGCGATCTGGTGTGGGGAAGAATACAGTATTATTGCAGCTGCCGACACTTACTAAGATTTAAAGTACAGAATTTCCACTTTCCTTTTATATATGAGTCTTAGGTAAGTGAATCCACCATGGAATCTGTTTCTACTCTTCTTTTGATAGGTCTTATAGGATTGACTGCTTATATACGTTGGTTTGGATAAATTTCATAATATAATTATGATTTTTTTTCACTAAAGTCATTTAATTTTATTTTCTCACACAAAAATCATATAATTACGATTTTTTTCATTAAAGTTATATAACTATATTTTCTCACAAAAATTATAAAGTGTTTACTAACTCACACAAAAATCATAGTGATTGGAAAATATAATTTTTCATTAGTATTTTCTTATTTTGTGATGTTTTATTTTCTTCTTTTCAGTGTAATAAATAATAGTCCAATTAAAATAGGGATGAACCAACCCGACCTGGCTCACCCGAACTAGTACTCATATATAAAAATTAAAATAATACTAAAAGTGAATAGTAAATCCTTCAAAATATAATACTTCTATCTTTTATTTTTCTTTCCAAGAGTTTTATTCAAATCGATAGCATTTTTATTTCAAGTGCTCTCTAATTATATCTTTTATTTCCTTGTGTTTTTGTCAGAATCTCATGCATTCCAAACTAAGTTTCTTATGAGGGAAGAATTCACTTTTAGTATTATTTTAACTTACGTTTATGAGGATTGGGTCAGCTGGATTGGGCCATTCCTATTTTAAAGGAAAAATATAAAATTAATTGGCCGGCCGAAACTAATTGCATTTGCTAGCTAAAATATATATAAAATGTGCATATTATATTAAAAAAAAAATTTAGGCTATTATTTTTTAGAACGACTAAAAATATACTCATATTTTTCATTTTAATTGGATAATTATTTATTAGATTGAAAATAAAAAATAAAAAATGTAAAATAAGAAAATATTACTGGAATATTTGTTTTTCGACCATTATGATTTTTGCTTGAGATAGTGAAAGTTTTATGATTTTTGTGTGAGAAAACAAAGTTATATGACTTTGATGAAAAAAAGTCATAGTTATATAATTTTTGTGTGAGAAAATAAAATTATATGACTTTGATGAAAAAAAATCATAGTTATATGACCATTTGTGAAATTTAACCATGTTGGTTTTTATGAGGTTTCTTCTCCAAAGAAAGGAGAGACAGTTCTGGTGGGGCAATTTGCCAAATTGTTTGGCTGCTATGTTGTTGGAAGTGCTGGAACCAAATAAAAGGTTTGTAAACTATAGTAGCATGGTGTTTTTATTTTGTGCAGCATTACTTATAATCAGTAAGAAGAATTTTAATTAAACACATATTACATGTACTTCTTAAAATAATATAATATATACACACACAAAATAGATTGACACCACTTGAAAGATAATGCAAAATAAACATCAATTAGTGTGAGATAAGATAGGAATTGTAAAGCCTTAAACCCCAGTGCCCCAATACAAGTCGAATTGTGACAAGAGCAATATTGACACTGCTTGCACAAAACCCTGCATACACTACTACTGCCTATGAAGATCAGCAGAGAATAGGGAATTAAGGAAAAGATTAAGAAGACCGTAATCCTGAGCAAAATGATCTGTCAATATTTTATAAAGCTCCTTTCCTTGCATACATGGTTTTCATTCACAGGCTGCCAAGTAACAAACTTGGAAAGCTCCTTCACGTTATAACAGTCTCAATTTTGTGCCTGGAAGATTTGGAGTTCCAGTTGTTTTATAGAATTTGGAAGTCTGACGAAAAAAACTGCAAGTTATGTACAAATTTTTTCTATTTGAAAAGGTCTGTTTCAAGAAGCGGCTATATATTGTTGCATATACTTACCAAAAGAAAGGGATTATTGTACCTATAATTTCTTCTCAATCATACATTTCTTACTAGTCCAAATTATTAATTGTACTTGATCAGCTTTTCGGTGTTTAAATTAGGTACTGGAATCGACATATACAATTATAGAATGTTGGTAGACAGATGCTTGAAGCAGTGCTTCTCAATGGTCGGATAGCTGTATTTTATGTCGAATGATTTCACGGTTCAACTTTGAGAAAGCTCAAGGAACACACAACTTGCACTGCCTAATCTTGAAAAGCATCCGAATGGAAGGATTTTTGGTTCATGATTACATTCATCTTTATGAGAAAATTGTGTACACAGCTCAAGGCATTCAACGTGCTCCAGCAATAATGTGTTTGTCTCCAGCGAATAAAATGCTTATTCTTTCTTCATTACCAATCATGATCTTCTCTTCTTGAAGCTATCTGGATTTTTTTTTTCTACTACTAACAATTCCCGTTGGTACCCTCAAATGCCATGAAATTTTAAATTTTATAATTCCGTGAAACGAAGCTTTGGCACAATAATTAAGAGTTGTCGTCATGTGGTGAATTCAAGCTGTAAAAAATATTCTTGCAGAAATAGAAAATAAAACTGCGTAAATAAACCCAATAAGATTTGGCTCTTCTGGACAAAAAAGAGAGAGACTCTGGCAATAGAGAGAGAGAGGCGACGAGATCGAGAAGCTCATCGAAACAGCCATGGCGACGCCGGCCGGTGCTCTGCCGGCTGGCGAACCTCCTCCTCTCACTTCCCAACCTCCCACCACAACTACAACCAGTCAACAACCCCTAGATTACAGTCATCTCCTCAGACCTCGACTCTAAACTCGCCCCCAACAGTGAGCCCTAATTCGACAGTTTGAGTCGAGCCAATACTGTTCAAAAGAGCAACATTCTTGCAAGGTCAGCCTTTTGTCAAGTTTACAGAGGTCGAAGTTGATCGAATTAACATAATTGAAGGACTTCAATATGCGGTAATTGGTAAGTTCTCTTATGGGTGGCCTGATATTCAAGAGTTGCATAGATTAATTCCTGCTCATTGTGGAATTAAGAGTGATTGTAACATTGGATTGCTTAGAGATAGGTATGTGCTAATTCGATTGACGCTATGGCAAGATTTCATCAATTTTATATCGAAGGCAGTATACTATCTGAAAGCAAAAGATGGATACGAGAATCAGATGAGGACACTGATTTATGATGCCAAATTCAAAGAAGGAGAAGAAACATCCAAAGCAATGCTTGGATTTTATTTCCTAATCTGCTGCCTACTTATTTTATTAAGGAATGTCTCTTTTCCTTAGCCTCAGCAGTTGGAAAGCCATTGCATTTAGATATGGCAACAATCAACAAAACCCGTCCAAGCTATGCAAGAGTCAAGGTATTAGTTGATTTGTTAACTGAATTACCAAAGAAATTTCGTATGGGTATTGATAATGAAGCTATAAGGAGCATAAGAACTGAATGGGTTAAAGTTCAGTATGATTTCACACCCAAATACTGTAAATAGTGCAAGCTGCAGGGCCATGACATGTTAGAATGTTGGAAGCTTCATCTTGAATTGCTGAATGAAAATTCTGGTGAGAAGTAGAAATTTAAAGAAAAGGCAAAAGAAGCAGCATCTCGGATGATCCTATCAAGTGGTAAAGTAGTTGGCAACACTAGTTTACAATGGAAGGAGGTCAATCGAACTCAAAGCAACGACAAACAAATAGCAGATCAATCCAAAGGTAGATTGGCATTAAAGCCAGCTAACACAGATATGCAGAAAGTCCAGACAAACAACAAGTTTGCAATACTGAAAATGGAGCAGAGCAGAGCTAATGAAGACAATCAACTGATTGTAGTTGAAGAAGCAGTGGGAGGAAGTACACATGCCTCAATGGCAGCACAATTAACTTCAAATCCAGGTACTAGCAAGCCACTACAGAATACCAGAGGGAACTGGAAGTGGAGACAAAGCACTAGCTACTGAAATCAAAAAATCAACAGGACATTGGATCAACAGAGCTTTTGTCAACAATGTCACAACAAACCAATCATGCCAAGAGATTCCCTCACAACCTATTAACATTATGATACCTGAGGTGAATGAAAGTGAGAGAATTCAACTCAGTGAAGGCAAGCTATGGATTGAACAAGTAGAAGAAGGATAAGAAGAAGAAGCAGTACCAGATGGCATGGGAAGTGATGAAATTTCAACTGATGAGGAAGAAGAACTAAATGTACAAAGTGTAAATGGAAAGGCAAAGCAACAAGGCAAGATGGAAGACCCTCAAATCAAGAATAATGATAAGGATGTTTCAATAGCCAACAATGAGATCACAACATTGGAAGTGAGTCTGCCCAGCATTCTTACAAAGCCAAAGCTCAAAGGTCCTGCTGTTCAGACTTCTGGAGGAAAGGAATCTAATAGTCAATCCATAGATAGGCTAACTGAGAGCAGAAAGCTCACAGGGAAAATGATCAATCCACCTGATGAAGGCAGGATTACACAGCACAATGGGGAGTTAGCTGCTAACTCACATGAGGACACTGCCAACAAAGGACAGCTGAGTCACATAACAAAGACCACAGGACTAATCCAAGAAGACACCAATACACAATTGACAGAACACATAAGAGCTACTGAAAAGGAAGAGCATACAACAAAAATAGGAAGGGATCTTGATGAGGAATCTATCACTCTAAACCTTATCAATGCGGCAAGACAAGCAGATATGTCACCAAAGTTTATGGATGCAGGGAAATCAGCCAAAAGGGGCAAGAAAAACCAGGTCAAGGACAATCAAAGTACAGTGTCAGGGGTCCAAACCAGGAGGATCCTATCTAAAATCCCACACTCAATCATGAATGGAATCATGTGGAATATAAGGTCAGTCAACACTCAACAAGACTTTGAGAGACTGATCAATATGCACAGATAGCACCACTTTCAATTCATTGGGATCATTGAGCCTATATAGAAAGTAAAAAAACTGGAGAGATACAGAAGGAAGATTGGAATGCCTAAGTGCTCTGCCAATGTCTCAAACAAGATATGGGTCTTTGTGGATGATGATCATGAAGTAGAGATAATAAATGACATGGAACAACAATTAACAATGCAACTGACAAACATGGAGTCACACTCTTCATTCATTGTCACTTTTGTATATGCAAAATGTGATGCTATTGAAAGAATTGAGCTGTGGGATAGTACGTACAATCTTTCCAGAGACATGTCAATGCCTTGGCTTGTAGGAGATGACTTCAATGTGATATGGGATGAGGAAAAGAAGTTTGGAGTACTCCCAGTATCTCTAAATGAAGTTGAAGACTTTAGACACTGCATCAACACCTGCAATCTCTCTAAACTTGGCTTTAAGGAAAGCATATACACATGGTGGAATGGGACAGCAGAGGAAGATTGCATATTCAAAAGGCTGGACAGATGCCTAGCTAACTATGCACTCCAATAGTGGCTGCCACAATTGGAAGTCACTCATTTGCCAAAGATAGGATCAGATCACTGTTCCATGCTACTAACCTGTAACCAAAATGTTACACCTACAAAGAAAGCTTTCAGATTCCTCAATTTCTGGATAAAGCACCATTGTTTCAAATATGTGGTAAAGGAACACTGGAAAGCAAACTTTATAAGGGATCCTTTCCTGCTATTTAATCACAAATTAAAGAAGTTGAAAAGAGCCCTATCAACATAGAGTAAAGCAACATATGGAGACATCTTCTAAAAGATAGCAAGCTTGAAGGAAGTGGTCAAAGTGCATGAAGTACAATTTGAACTACAACCTACTACACATAACAGAACAAGATTGCAAAGGGTACAGACTGACTTGATCAGATATTTGACCTTAGAGGAGGAATTCTGGAAGCAAAAATCTGGTATGACATGGTTCACAGATGGAGACAGAAACACAAAGTTCTTTGATGCACAGGTGAATGGCAGAAGGAAGAGGTTACAGTTGAAGAGAATACAGGACAGTCAGGGAACATGGTTAGAAGAGAATGAAGAAATAGCAGAGAAAGCAGTTAACTATTTCAAAGCTCAGTTCCATGAGGCAACCATCCCTACAACATTCAGAATCCTAGACCATGTTCCTACATTGGTGGAAAGCACAGATAATGCTCTACTAATGCAGCAACCAACAAAGGAGAAAATCAAGCAAACAGTGTTTGGACTTAATGCAGAAAGTGTTGGTGGACCTGATGGTTTCACTGGGAGTTTCTACCAATCATGCTGGGACATAATCGAGAATGACATAGTGGATATGGTAAAAGCCGTCTTCAATGGACATACTCTTCCCAAGAGTATAACACATACAAATCTGGTGCTACTGCCAAAAAAGGAGGTACTGACCTTTTCAGATATGAGACCAATTAGTCTCAGCAACTTCAGCAATAAAATCTTCTCTAGAGTGATTCATGACAGAATGGTAAACATCTTACCAAAGCTAATCTCTGAAGAACAAGCTGGTTTTGTAAAAGGCAGAAGCATAGTGGAAAATGTGCTGTTAACTCAAGAAATTATAACAGAAATTCATTTGAGAACTAAAGCAGGTCCAAATGTGGTACTCAAACTGGACAAGACAAAAGCATATGATAGATTGTCATGGCTCTTCTTGACAAAGAATCTGAGGAAGATGGGATTTGAGGAGAGATTCATTGGCATGATACATGGGATTGTGGCAAATAATTGGTACTCTGTACTGATCAATGGAGAGCCACATGGTTTATTTAAATCCACAAGGGGAGTCAAGCAAGGTGACCCTTTGTCACCTGCCCTCTTTATACTGGCAGCAAAGGCTATGTCTAGAGGACTCAATGGTCTACACTCCAATCTGTATTTCTGTGGATTTGGATTGCCTAAATGGAGTCCCAAGATAAACCACTTAGCATATGCTGATGATACAATCATCTTTTCCTTATCAGATGCCACTTCACTACAGCTGATAATGAAAGTGCTGACTTACTATGAAAATGCTTCAGGCCAACTGATAAACAAGAGCAAGTATGCTGTCTATATGAATCATTCCACCTCAACACAGGTAATTAACAAAGTGCAAAGAATCAGAGTAATACTGAGGCAATACTTCCCCTTTACTTACCTTGGATGTCCAGTCTTCTACATGAGGAGGAGGATGGATTACTACCAAGGTCTCATACAAAAGGTGATGGATAAGCTGCAAAACTGGAAAGGGAAACTACTCTCCGTAGGGGGAAGGGCAGTGCTTATTACACGTGTTACAAAGCATGCCTATACACCTCCTCTCTGTAGTAAACCCTCCAGCCTGTGTGATCAATAAATTACACAAAATAATTGCACAATTCTTCTGGTGCAACTCTGTGGGAAACCCAAGCAGGCACTGGGCATCATGGAGAACCTTATGCTTGCCATGTGAGGAAGATGGTGCAGGGTTCAGATCCCTGCATGACATGTCTACAACATTGTTTTGCAAGCTATGGTGGAACTTTAGAACAAAACCAAGTCTGCGGAGTGCATTATGAGCCAAAAGTACTGCAAAAAAACTCAATCCTATAATAGTACCATGGAGAGGTGGATATCACATATGGAGGAAAATGATTGACTGCAAAAACATTACAGAACACCAAATCTGTTGGCAACCTAAGATGGGATCTTCTTTATTCTGGTTTGAAAACTGGACTGGACTGGGAGCTTTATATTTTTTCACCCCACCTGATTTTACATATGATGAAACTATACAAAATATTCAGGATATGGTGTATGAAGGTCACTGGGATGAGGAGAAGATCAGAGAGATACTGCAATTGAACTTGCTGCACACATACTGGAGAACATTAAACCACTAGCCTCCATTGATGCACTTGATAAACCATTATGGATGCCAGAAACCAGAGGTAACTTCACTATTAAATCAGCTTGGGAATATTTGAGAAAGAGGCAGCATCCTTATAATGCTTACAGGACTATTTGGGTAAAAGGATTGCCATTCAAGGTTGCTTTCTTCATGTGGAAATTATGGAGAAATAGAATACCACTTGATGACTTCTTCAAAAAACTGTGCTACCACATAGCCTCTAAATGCTGGTGCTGTGCAGAGCCACAAGAAGAAACAAGACAGCATCTTTTCTTTACATCATATGCTGCAAACAAAGTGTGGGGGTATTTCCTTGGTAATGCAGGAATTGGCATGGAGGGAATCACACTGCACCAAGCAGTGACCAAATGTTGGACTATAGATGTTGTCAATCGATTGAAACCAATACTGCAGGCCGTACCTTCAGTGATCGTATGGGAGCTGTGGAAGAGAAGAAACAGCTATAAACATGGAGATGCAGTCACTATCAGTAGAGTAATTTACTTGATTACTTCTACTCTTCAGCTACTCATCAAATTCAGAAAGCCAGGTATAGACAACATCCCTCATAAATGGCCAGTTATAATCACCATGCTGGAACAATATACTCCCACTATGAAGTACACAAAGGTGCTCTGGGAATTCCCCAATCAAGGATGGATAAAAATTAACACAGATGGAGCCTCCAGAGGTAATCCAGGAAGAAGTTCCATTGGATTCATATTGAGAAATGATAATGGAGATATCATATATGCATGCAGTAAGGAAATCCAAGAAGGCACAAACATAGAAGCTGAGGCACAGGCAATGCTAGAGGCTTTGAGATTCTGTGTTCACAATAACCACCACCTCATAGACCTCCACACTGACTCAATGATGCTATTGAAAAGTATAAAGGGAGAATGGAGAGTACCATGATCCATTGATGAAACAGTTGAAGAAATCAAAGAATTGATGGCAAGATGCAACATAACAGTAACACACATACTCAGAGAAGGCAACAAAATGGCAGACCATCTAGCAAACTATGCTCTGGACTATGTACCTACGGAATGCTACTGTTTTGATGATTTGGATGTATAAGGTAGAAGACTGATCAACAGTGATAAGAGTCAATGTCCATACCTAAGAGTAAGAGTGGTAGGAAACAAAGGGCAGTAACACTGCCAAAGGAAAATAAACCTGGTGAAAAGCAAAACAGCAGTGGTGAAGAAAGAATGGAGCAGTGGTCTTCCTTTCTTGCAGGAAACACAGTACCAGCTAACTTACAGATCATCCACATCAACCAACTTGTTTATTGTTGCATGCAGGTAGCAAACTCTGGATTTTATCACTGAAAATGCAGCACCAAATACTATTGCAGCAACTACTTGAGATATCCACAACAACCCCTGGCAAATGGGCTGGCATGGAACAACACCACATAAGTGACACACCACACAATCAGTCACTTACCAAGCTCCAACTCAAGAACACAACATATATTCATACTTACGCAGGCACAATATTTGATCAAAGCAAGACATGGCATCAGGAAAAAACCTATGGGAGAACAAGGGGGACTAAGACAATGGCTTTACACTAACATGTTGCTATCCTCTACAGGAAACACAAACACAGCCAAATTCACAACTCAGTTGGAAGCCTACATAACTGGTTTTTGCTATTTGCAGGAAAGAAGAACTGGAGCACAACAGTGTCAACACTGTCAATGCAGTAACAACAACCACAGCAAAGGATTGAGACCTCCATACCAACTGTTGACATATAGTTTGCCATATAACAGCACCACACAAGAGACATACCACATATGCAGCCACTCACTAAATTCCAGCCACACAACTCCAAGCACTCAACTTCATGTCACAGTAGGAGCACAGCAACAACAGAAGAAACCCCTACAAAGATACAGCAATCACATAAGGAAGCACCAACAGTTCAGTTCTCTATTCACCATGATTCACTCTTGGGATCAGGTCTTTACTGATCACTTTGTGCAATTACACCAAAAGATCAATCCCAATGGTGTATCTGATAAGCTCAAACAAGACACTGCCAAATCAAAAGAACACAAATGCTTATTTCAGCAAAACACCTCCTTTCAAGTGCAGGAGTCAAGACAACTTCCAAACCTACACCAGCAACATGAGAAGCCCAGCAACAACAGCCTCAATTATCAAAGACACAGCATCAGAAAAGAATCAAAAGTCATCAAAATCATCAAAGTTAACTCAGAGGAAAACATCATTGCTCTCAGCATATTTCTCAATTCTGCAGATAGCTTGGAGGAATCCAGATCATTGCTGCAATTGCAACGTGTGGTATTAGCATTTTCAATGCTCAATCTGTTGCAACTACAGCAATCATCATGGATCTTCCTTGCTACCATACAACACATGAACTCAACTAGCACACAGCTATGTAACAGCAGCAACATAGGAACAGCAAGATGGACATCCCTTGCCACCATAAAGCACTGGAACTCAATCAGCACACAGCTTAGCAGGAACAACAACATGGACTGGCAATCATTAAGCTTGCAGCAATTACATGATTCAGAAGCTTACCTAATAGTCAATTAACAAAAGCAACTTCCTGAAGTCAACACAAATAATCTTAGTCAGCATACAAAACAAAGACAATTGCCATACCATCAGAATCAAACAAAAAACCAAAGTAGCAGCAACACAAACTCCAATTTCATTACTGAATTCAGTACCCTCCACAATACTGTAGGCAGTTTGAAATGGTCCAGATTATTGCTGCAGTTGCAAGGTGTGGTATTAGCATCCTTGGTACTCAATTTCTTGCAACTACAGCAATCATCATGGACACCCCCAACCACTTTGCACACTGGAAGTCATATTCCACTCAGTCACACAGGGTCAATAGAAAAACAGTCAAAAACATAAAGGCTGAAACAAAAGAAGATAGCAGCTCCCAAAGGAACACCAAGCCAAGAAGACTACCCAAAAGAAGACACAGGAAACACACACACATTCTACTGCAGCAATCCCAGCACACAGTCAACAGCAACAATGACTCCAGCTCAAACAGTCATCTTCAACTTGGCTTTTCTTTTCAAAGTCAAAGCAAAATTGAAGATAGCTCGTACTCTTTTGTCACCCTTTTGAGAACTCTAGAAAACACTTTTTTTTTTGATTGAAATGAGTTATTTATTTATAGCTTAGCAAAAATTTACAAAGGAGGGGGACATAAACCTTACCTCACCAAAAAAGTACATGTATCTAGTCGTTCTAAATTGTTGACTATAGATACCATGATAGTAAGATGTTAGTCCTATACAAGGATTATGTAAGGGTTCTAGGAGCTCTATACATAGATCATTCATGTTGTTGGTTCCCTGTTCCTTTGTTGGCAGAGTTGGATCAGTTCTGGCATACAAGAGAGTGCTGTGATTTGCCTGGGTGTAAATTATGCTAAGCCTGTGGGGGATTGTGCTATTATAGGTAGGAGGTGATTGGAGCAATTGTAATAGAATGAGCACCGGTGGTGCTAATACCACACAAAACAATTGCGCCAATGACCTAGCCCTATAAGAAGCATACCCTGTTGATATGATTGCAAGATAAGTCTGTGCATTGCTGTGAGGCCATTGTGCTTCAGTTCTGGTTCTTCTATCTCTGTTTTTACTGCTTTCTTTTGTTGCTTTGCATTGTTGGGGCTTAAGGTTCATAGCTCTGTTTATTATGTATTCCGGCCCTGAGTTTTTGCTGCTTGTCTTGAGTGAAGAGGTTGTCTGTTGGCTCGATGCATTGCTGCAAACTTGCTGATATCGTCTCTTCTTTCTCTTCTGTTGTGGGAAGCTTGTGTTTGCTATAGATTGTTGTCTGATGTTTTTTAAGAGAGTGTTTGTGCTCAACTGTGTGCTCCAGTAAGGTGTCTTTGTCTCCAGCTGCTTTGTTGAGCATTTATGGTATCTCTCTGTTGCTGTTTTAAGCTGCAAAATCAAGCTCGAGATAGTCAGTGATGTGTTATGAAGTAGGCAAGGTAGCAGTATGTTAAGAAGGATCAGATGAGTGCTCCATGTTCTTCCCCGTGAATTCAGTTGTTTTGTTGCATCCTGCAGCCTTGTATGTATTGATTTAATGCTTGCTGGGTGTGAGGTTGTTGAGGTCGCTGGTTGTGAGTTATGCTTTCTTTGCATAGTATGCTGTTTTTGTTGGATCAGCAGGAGGTTCTGAAGATTTGCAATCAGCTGCTGTGCACTCCATATTTTTCCAGTTGCTCTGTTATGTTTAAAGCATTTGCGAGCTGCAACTTCTTGGCATTTCCCCTTGTTGTTGTTTTTCCCAGGAGGTCTTGGCGTGAAATGAGTAGCTGTTCTGATTCTTCTTTTTTTGTTTTTGTTGCTTTGTTTTGTTGCTTTGCATTGTTGGGGTGTGTTCCAGTAGAAACTCCCTGCGTCCAGATGGTTTATTGAGCATTTATAGTTGTAATATCTCCCTGTTACCATTGTTTCAAACTGCAAAAGCAAAAGTAAAGAAATTAGTGGTGTAATGTGGAGTAAGCAAGATAACAGCATATTAAGAAAGGTTAGTTGTGTGCTCCATATTCTTCCCTGATAAAACAGCTGTGCTATTATAATTTGTTGCCTGCTCTCTGTATGAAAAGGTTCGTTGTTTGCTGAGGTTGGAGTTGTTGTGCTCCTTAGGATTTGTAGACTGCTTGAAACATTGATGAAGAGCAGAGTGTTTGCTCGTCTTCCTACTGTTACTGGATCGACCTGCAAAGACATAGATAAAGGAGTCAGTGATATGGTAAAAGCTGTGTGGAGCAGCAATGGGCTGCTGTTTCTTTTCGTGCTTTTTGTCACTTTGTTCCCTTCCTTCCTTTTCTTTACATGGTTTATCATTTTGCTAGCTTTACTCGAAGGTAGGGACATTGCGATTTGTCATTGTTTATGATTTGCTTTGCAGTCCTGTCCAAATAATGGAAATGCCGCCATTCAAAAGATCCTTCCTCTAAGGCTAGATTTGCGATGTGGTCGGCCAGTTTGTTTCCTTCTCTAAATATGTGGGAAATGATCAGTGTAAGTTCTTGTTTCATAAGAAGGATTTCTTCTATTTGGTCAATTATGCACCAAGGGGGTTCCATTTGCCATTAATAATGTTGTTAAGTAACATGGAATCAGTCTGCAACCATATTTGCGTGTAGCCATGTGATATGCAGCATTTTAAGGCTTCCTTGATGGCTACTGCTTCCGCTTCTGTGTTGGTTCCTTCTTGTATCTCATTGCCCATTGCATATATGAGGTCGCCCTTCTCATTTCTCAGACAGTAGCCGATAGAGCTTCTTCCTGGATTTTCTTTGGATGTTCCATCTGTGTTAACCTTTATCCACCCCAGTTTTGGAGGTTCCCAAATCACTTTGTTGTAAGTTATTTTGGGAATGTGAGTTTCAAGCTTGTGGAGAAGCTCACTCCATTTGTATAGTGCGTCAAAACCAGGTTTTCTAGTATTAACTAGAGCTTGGATTGTAGTGGATATTTGGTAAATGACTCTGCCAGTTGTTATTGGTTCTCCATGTTTGATACTATTTCTTCTTTTCCAGAGCTCCCAAACTATGCAGGAAGGTAATGCTTGCAACACTATTTTGATTCTATTGATTGTTGGAGTTGTCCAGCATTTTGTTATTGCTTGTTGGAACGTCAGTCCTTCCAGCGCGATTCCAGCTCTTTGTAGGAAATATTTCCATACCTTGTTGGCTGTGCAGGAATCAAAGAAAAGATGTGTCATGGTTTCCTCCTTTGGATCAGTACAGCACCAGCATTTCGAAGGTAGGTGGTAACCCCATCTTTTTAAGATATCATCTAAGGGGAGTTTTTCCTTCCATACTCTCCACATAAAGAAAGCAATTTTGAAAGGA
>MCJB01050909.1:228396-283380 GCA_002018475.1 Nicotiana obtusifolia | reverse complement strand
GTCTATGAGGGAAAGGAGGAGGGGGTCTAGGAATCGGCGGAAGAATGTTTGATGTTTCTTCTACCTTTTCCTTCATCCCTTCTCGGGTCTCATCTCTGTTTTGCACAACCTCTGGAGTTTTAATTACTTCAGCAACAGTAGGTTCTTCAACTTCGATTCCTTTTTCAAGTTCTTCCACATCAACTGCTTTCTCATTCTTTTCTTGCAATATCTTACCACTCCGGGTAGTGATAGCCATGATACGGGAAGTTGGGCCACTTTCACTTCCCTTTGGATTTGCAATCGTATCACTAGGGAGTGTTCCCTTCTGCTGTGGATATTTCTCACGAGAAAGATCTCTCATTTGCAATTCCAGCTTTTGAATCGCCACGGTGTGAGAGCCTACCAACTCAGTCATGTTCTTCATGGAATGATCAGACTTTTCTTGGTTTTGTAGTATCTTTTCAAGCATGCTCTCGAATTTAGACTCACTAGAGGATCCCTGATTCGAATACTGACCCTTTGGAGGAACATAAGGGTTGGAACTTCGATTGGGGAAAAATTTGTATTGTTGTTCTAGTTTCCTTGATTAGAGTCACTTTGGTCGTTTCGCCATTGATGGTGACCTTGCCCTTGTGGGTTTTGTCTCCATTGATTTTGCGAACCTTGACCTTGTTAATGCTGGCTTTGGTACCATCCTTGAGAATTATTAACATAATTTGCCTCTTCATAATCATCATTTTGCACCGGCTGCACATTCTCAACCGCATTCACCTTCTTCTTCTGATTCTCCGTGAAAAGCTTTATCAATACATTGACATCTGTGGCAAGTTCTGCAATCACTTGGTCTCGTTCTTGATTTTCCTTGATCAAATTGTTCATAGAAGGAGAGCCGATTGCAATTCCTCCTGTGGAATCTTCAGAGTGCCAAGCCTGGTCGTGTTTTGCCATTTTATCTAAGATTTGAGTTACCCTGCCGAAGGTCTTGTCCATAAAAGAACCAGCAGCTGCATTCTTCGCTATTGACTGGTTCATAGGATCCAAACCCATGTAGAATTTTTCCAGCAAGATGGAATCTGGAAAACCATGGTTTGGAGACCTCACCAAGTATAATTTGAAGCAATCCCACGCTTCATGTAGCAGTTCGCCAGGTAGTTGTTTAAAGAAGAAAATCTTGTCCCTGAGCTCAGATTTCTTTCTTTGTGGAAACCATTTTGACAAGAACGCTCGGGCAAGTTCAGGCCATGAATGTATAGAATTCGGAGGAAGATTTTGAAGCCATTTCCTCGCATCTCTAGCTAACGAATACTTAAAGCATCTCATCCTCAAGGCATCGTCGGAGACATGATTCTGCTTATGCATCGCACAAATACCCAAGAAATTTCTGAGGTGCTGTGTTGGATTATCATCCGTGGAATTTCTGAAAAATCCCTCCGCTTTCAGCATCAGAATTAATCCATGTTCTACCTTGAAAGTAGCGGCACCGATAGCAGGAGGTACAATGGCGTTTGTATCTTCAATATACTCCTCAATGTCTGCAAAAGGATTTCCTTCCTCCTGTATCTCCACAGCATCTTCATGGTCTGACATATCTCCCTGTTTACAGCAATCAAAACAAACAGCATGTAATCAAGTGGAATTAGACGTATAGTAAAGTACACACTAATTAGTAATTTCAGAACCATATTCCCTGGCAACGGTGCCAAAATTTGATACGGTCAAATTACACCTTAAGAATAGTGTAAGCGGTCGGTGTCAAATATAATAACCCAACAAGGTTGGGGTCGAATCCCACAGGGGATAGGTGTGAAACGTTTATCTAATTAGTGTAATACTCGACTAAGTCGTAATTCTATCGAGTAAATGTAATAAAGAAAAGAGATATTGAACATAAGAGTAAACGAAAACTGATTGCAATATTGAGAATGTAAATAATATGAGTTAAAGAAACCAACGTTGTGCCCTCCTTTATGTAGTAGAATGCTCTTGATATTAATATTGAATATTTCCAACGGAAGAGTTCTTGATATGCAATTGATGTTTAATTTACTATCCAATATTTTTCAATAGTTGGATAATTTATCCTTTTTACGATTTTTCCAAATACAAAAGAGTTGTGATTAAGAACAATCAATTAATGCCAAATTAAAACCTACTTATTCCTAAGCGATTTCATTAAACAAGGTTTAAAGCCTTGAGTCTTTGTTATTTATTTCTACCAAATTCTATCTCACTTTTCCAAGATAAGATAGAATTAATTGGCGTTCGTTAATGTTTGCAACCACTAACAATTATTTGAAGAACAAGAAATAAATAAATATCAATCTTCCATTGAAATCATATTTAATATCAAAATCTCAGCAACATTCTACCCATCTAGGGTTCACAACCTCAGCGTTTAAATTTAGCTACTCATGCTGAAAATTGAAGAATAAAGAATAGTAATTGTCATCATCTTACAAAATAGAAGGTAATTGATCCCAAAAGCTTCCAAGAATTCAAAATAGTTAATTGCCCGTACTTTGTACTCTGAATTCTGACAAGATGATCCTCACAAAATCCTATTAAACCTATTTATAAAGGCCCAAAACCCGAGGCAAATTTCGGACTGATTTGCCCCTGCAGTAATAATGCGGACCGCATTTCTGTCGCAAAACAAAAATGTGGACCGCAAATCTTCATCGGCTGTTGCAGATTTAACCCAAGAGTTTTGCCTTCGTCGCATTTTGGTTTGCGGTCCGCATGTTGGTTATGCGATCGCGAAATGCGATCGCATTCTTCACTCTGATTTTCACCCAGAAACTCTATTTGTGTTTGCGATTTCACCTTGTTATTTTGTGGTTCGCATTCCTGTTTTATGCGACCGCATTCTCGACATGAAGAATTGCTCAGAGTTCTGTCCTTGTTTGCGATCTGCTTGTGGGATATGCGGTCCGCATTTGCTGTTTGCGACCGCATACTCACATTTGCGATGCTCTTAACTTCTTTTCTTGTATTCAGCTGGCTTTTTGAACTCTTTTCCGTACTTCTGGGTCCTTACACTCGATATACTGCAAATACACTAAAATTACATAAGTATCAATAGAATTTGCACGTGAAACAAGTTAAACTTTAAGCAAGTAGTATCAAAATGTGCCGAAATTACCCGACACATCAATAGCCTTGAGAAATAGACCTCACTCAAACTGAATATGATCCAAACAATGTCAAATACGGAAGAACAGTAGCTGGTAGAACGAAAATAATATTATAAGACTTTTGGGATGCGTGTCATAATGTGTTTTACAAATAATTAGACCCCTTTTATATAGGAGAGGAGTCCTACTTTAGTTACAACTCTATATAAGGTAAAAAAACTCATGATTTGCTAATTAAGCGGTTCCATTAATACGTGCCGAGATTCCCGCCGTGATGCGCGACCGGCTACGGATATTTCGGCCTTCCATTATTTTGGTTCGATGATGTTCTCTCGAGCTAATTCGGTGTCGGAGTCAGTTCCAGGGTCACGGATTTGGTCATCTTTGAAGGCGCATGTTCTAACCTCGTACCTAGGTTCGATGGAATCCAGGGTCGATCTTCAACCCATTATGTTTCACCCCCGGTCTGCCATGCAATAGCCGAGCTCGATTTCTACCGTATACAGATAGTCCCCTCATTTTTCGGAGAGTAAATGACGAGAAACAATATGAGCCTCGGATTCTCACTATACGACCTTCTGATTCCCACTCTGATAAATGACGGACAAATTCATGATGTAAGTGATAAGAATAGTTGAAAGGTCCGTCGGTCCGGTCTTCAAGACATTAAATGTGCGTCAGTTAACGGTCTGCCGCTTCAGAATATGAACCGCCATTTGTGAAAACTATAAATACCCCTTTTCATCCATTCATTAGAACTTTTATATTCAAATATTTGCACTTGTGTTTTCAAGAAAGCTTCATCATTCTATCTTCTAACTTCTTCCCTTCTGGTTTTCTGAAAGCTTTCACAAGTTATTTACTAATTACGCCTCCTTTTTCATCAGCACCTTCTTTTCTCCTCTGTTTAGAAGCAATGGCAAAGACTTCAAAATTCGTTCCTCAAAAAGAAAACCCTTCTTCCTCGAGACCGACTCAAAAAGTTTCGTTTGTTGCCATGGAGGAGCCGACACCAGAGCCCCCTCTAAATGTGTTCATCCCTGCAGGGTGCCCAACCGGATCCAATTTCAAGGTTGAGAAAACTTCCTTGGTACCGGGTCGTGCAAGCCGGTCTCGAGATACATATGTTCGATCTCCGACAGTATCCTCGAGAAAGTCAAGGATGACTACAACTGGGTTGATAAGCTCGTAGTGGTCCTTATCCCCGAGGAATCGATCACCACCCACGTGGAGGATTTTTTAAGTGTTTACACTTACCCTTTCACGTTGGATCCTTTAGATCCAGTTATTATAGCCTTTTGCAAAAGATATGAGGTGACTCTCGGGCAAATTCATCCTTTGTTTTGGAGGATTGTAATTCTTCTTCGGTTCTTCATGAGCAAACTCGAGGATATCCCTTTACCATCGATCAACTTGCCTGTATAGTCCCCGATTCTATCAAAGGGGGCTAATAAAACTTGCCCGTCGGGCCAGCAAGGCCCCATTCTCGAGCATCGACGAGGATCCGGACCGAGGTTGATTGGGCCAATTCGTTCGAGTGAAGACCTCGGATTTAATCCTGGCCGAGTACATGCCATTTCCCGAGAAATGGAACATGAAGCGTAAGTACAACTTTGCCTTTAATGTTCTGTTCATTATTTTTCTTTTTCCCTTATTCTCATCGACTCTCTGTGATGTAGCTGTTGCTTGGATGTCATGCAGTACCTCGACTCAAGGAGTGGGTCGAGGGCATCGTGTCGCAAAACCCTACTCTGAGCGCACGTGGCACAAACTTTCGAAGGGCCGGTGGGAGGCATGTTCTCATGGTGAGATTTTTCCTCTAAGTTACATTCGATCTTATTTTTACGCCGTCGAAATCTAACTTGTTTCACTTTCCCTTTGCAGGTTTATAAAAAGATGTTGAGATGAGACCTCCGTCTGGTGATGACGACACATTCACCGAATCCCCTGCTCCGAAGCAGGGTAAAGAGAAGAAAAGAAGAAACGTTCCGAGCTCTTCGGGCCCCGAGAAGAAGAAAACGAGGAGGTGACTGGTGCGGAAATCTAAAGAAAATACCAGTGCCCGAGAACTCCCATTGGACTCGCTCCATCAGTCGAGGGATGAGTCCGACGAAGAAGAAGAAGACTCTGAGTTTATGACCCGCGTGAGGAGCGGTACCGAGTTGCCTCAAACTAGAGAGTCCGATGGAGAGGCAGTGGCCGAGGCCTCCGAACTTTAGAGGGTCGAGCCTGTTTTGCCCCGAGCTAAGGAGGTCGATAGAGAGATTGTGGCTGGTGCTTCTTGGGTAGACGATAATATACCAAAGGACGTCCTTGGGGTGATAGATCTTTCTGGGTTACCATCATTCACTGACTCGATGATAAACAAAGCCTAGATGCTGAAAGGGCGACCAACGAGGGGCCTCAAGGGGCGACATATTCCTTCAACAACTCTTTTGATGGTATGGATTCCACCGCCTCGGAGGATGTCACCGGGTTAGGTGATTTATCGGTGCCAAAGAAGATGCCATCTTCGGGAGTCAGCGGATCTTCTTCGAGTCCGATATTGGTAGACCGGTTCCTAGCCCCGAGCGCAGATCCTGACCGGAAGCAGTCAATCATCATATCTGTATCGAAGGATGCCCGAGTTATCTCCGCCCCCGTGGGGATTGCCAGCTATCTCCGATGCTTGGTGACCGAAGAGAATCGGGCCAAAATGAACGAGGTGGAGACCCCTTGTCTTTTCAATGAGGCTTAATAGACATTGAATCGGGTAACTTCGAAAGCCTTTTTGTTATATACTTAGATTAAATCGTGAACAATCATAAAATTCTTCTTTGTGTTTGCAGGCCTCGGTGCTTCAATACGAAACTTCTCTCCGATATCGAGAAGAGTTGAACCAACACGAGGTCGAGATTCGGGAGCTTACTAAGAAGAGGGATGCTTACAAGCTCCTTAGTGAGAAGTTCCAGGTCGAGTTAGAAGCGGCTTGGAAGGAGCATGCCAGCCTGGTCGAGCAGGTAAGACGAGTATGTGAACTTAGTGACGATGATTCAGACACAGTGGCTAATGACCCGAACCCTCAGGTTCAAAAGAGACTTGACCAGATCGAGCAGCTCCAAGCGAAAGTGGACACGGTGCAAGCTGAGGCTGAAGAATGGAAGAAAAATATGGACCGCTTGGCCTCGGAAAAGGAAACTACCCGAGAACAACTGGCTTCGACTGAGGTCCAGCTATGAGCTGCAAAAAAGAAGGCCTTGGTACATGCCAAAAAGATCGAGGAGCTCCAGTCTCAACTGAGCTCGGCGGTCTCCGGCCACGAAAATCTAGCCAAGGAGCTTGAGGTGGCTAAGTCGAAGATTGTTGTGGTTAAGGCTGAAGCTGATAAGCGGGTGGACTAGCATAAGGCCGATGCCGAGGTGACTCAGGACCAAGTGAGAAACTTGGTGGAGCATATAAAATGGCAATCCCGAAAGGAGGCCCTCGAGGGAGTTCGAGCTTAGGGTTTTGACTTGTTGGCTGAGATCGAGAAAGCCAAGGCATCCGAAGCCCAGGCTAGGAAGCTCGCTTACCCCGAGGAGGAAGATTCAAAGGGGTCTAAAGATTCGAGCGAGCTCGAAGATAGCGGAGATCCCGAAGGTGATGAAGCGGCCCTCGGCAGGACTAGGCCACTTAGGCTTTTTTAGATTTGTTTTTTTGTTGAGGCCGTTCGGCTTTTTGTTAAAATTTTCATCGGGCTGTTTGGCCCTTGTAAAAAGAATTTTGTATAAATATATAAGGCTTTCTTTCCTTTTTGCGGCTTTCAAATTTTTTCCTTTACTTTATTATTTATATTCACAAAGATTGAAAATGCCTTAGCACGAAATAATTAGGTTATGTTCGAAGATTCAAACAAACCTTGCCTTTAAATTATTCTGTCTTAAGGCATTTTAAGGGTTCGGTGTTACCAGAAACTTCCTCTCGAAGTAAGTAGTTAGGATTATAGTTCACCGAGGATAGCCTTTAGAACCGGTTATGAAAATTTTCTTTTCGAAGGCCTTGTTTTTATTACGAGTCTCGAACGTCTTCGAGTCGTGTTAATATGGCCGTAGAATTTTAATTCGGGTGTCGTCCAGTGGGCTTGCTTTCCCGAGTTATCCGGGCTTGCCTAAGCTAACAGTCCCCGAGTGGGGATGGCCATGACCTTTAAAATTCGGGTTGCCTGATAGGTCTTATGCCCCCGAGGTCTAATAGGTTAGACTGTTCGAGTTTGTTTTGGGACGGCAGTCCCCGAGTGAGAGAGTGATTGTTCAATCTCAGGTTAAAGCGGCCCTTGGGCTCGTTACCTTTAGGGGATCGGAAGCAGGAAATTCCTTAAAAAATGTAAATAAGAAAATTTTAAAAGACAAGATGATTGCAAGGAAAAAACTTCTCTTTACTCTTGTGTAAAACAGTCATATATGCGAACATGCTTTATGCTAGGGCTCGAGCAATCTATGCGGGCACGGTTCGTTCGACCGTTTGGCCCTTACAATAAATCCTACCTATCGAGACCCTTCCACTACGAAGTAATTTCCTTGCTAAAGTCGATATCTGAGGGTAATGCCCTCCAGTATTCGAAGTTTATCATAGAGAGAAGCTTCAGATACTATTAATGTGATCTTCAACACCGATTCATGATCGGTCTTTGATTCTAAGTTAGCACGATCCACTGTTGCCTCGTTAAAAACCTTACCGGAAAACCCATTTGGGACAAAACTGGTTCAAGGAAAAAAGAGTGCAACGCATGCTTTCAGACCTAAACTTTGTACTGCACCTTGTCAGTCACCTGCAAATGTTAGAACGAAATATAAATAAAAGAAAATGAATGGGATCGTACCTTAGCAGTAATATCGTTTTAGGTGAGTTATATTCCAATTGCTCGGTAGTTGTTGACCGTTCATCGTTCTGAGCTTGTAGGATCCTTTTTCGGTAATTTCGACGATATGATACGGTCCTTCCCAGTTCAGTCCCAACTTTCCCTTGCTCGGGTTTCGGGTGTTTAGTGTGACCTTTCTTAGCACTAATTCCCCGACGTTGAAGTATCGAAGGTTGGACCTTCTATTGTAATATTTCTCAATTCGTTGCTTTTGGGCAGCCAACCAAACAAGGACGGTTTCACATCTTTCATCCAGCAGTTCCAAGCTCGTATTCATTGCCTCGTCATTTTATTCCTTTATTGCATATCAGAATCTGATACTTGGCTCTTCGACTTCGACCGGTATTAGAGCTTCGGCGCCGTGAACCAATGAGAACGGGGTGGCCTCGGTATTAGACTTTGAGGTCGTGCGGTATGCCTATAGAACTTCGGGTAGGATTTCCTTCCACCTTCCTTTAGCGTCGGTTAGCCTCTTTTTGAGGTTTTGGAGTATGGTTTTGTTGGTCGATTCGGCTTGTCCGCTCCCACAAGGGTGATAAGGTGTTGACAGTATCCGTTTGATCTTATGATCCTTGAGAAACTTGGTCACTTTGCTGCCAATAAATTGTTTCCTGTTGTCACATACAATTTCGGATGGCATTCCAAACCGACATATGATGTGGTCCCAAATGAAGTCGATGACCTCCTTTTCCCTGACTTTCTCATATGCCTAGGCTTCCACCCGCTTAGAAAAATAATCAATCATAAACAATAAAAATTGAGCCTTACCTGGTGCCCACGGAAGGGGGCCAACAATGTCCATTCCTCACTTCATGAACGGCCATGGTGATAAAATCGAGTGGAGCTGCTCCCCAAGTTGATAGATCATCGGAGCGTGTCTTTGGCATTCATCACATTTTCGAACGAACTCTTTTGCGTCTTTTTCCATGTCGATCCAATAATAACCGGCTCTGATTATTTTTCGAACTAGCAATTCGGCGCCCGAATGATTTTCACAGATACCTTCGTGGATTTCCCTCAAAACATACTCGGTATTGCCCGACCCTAGACATATTGCAAGTGGGCCATCAAATGTTAAACTGAACAAGGTTCCGTCTTCGGACATGCTAAATCAGGCCGCTTTTGTATGCAGGGCCCTCGACTCTTTTTGATCCAAGGGCAATTTACCAGATCTGAGATATTCTACGTACTTATTCCTCCAGTCCCAAGTTAGGCTCGTCGAGTTGATGTCGGCGTGACCTTCTTCCATATTGATCTCATAAGTTGTACGACTTCTCCCGAGTTGAACTCGTCGTCTTCGACCGATGAACCCAAGTTAGCGAGGGCATCGGCCTCGCTATTTTGATTCCAAGGTATGTGTTGCAAAGTCCATTCTTTGAACCGATGTAATGTCACCTGTAATTTGTCCAAGTATCTTTGTATTCGTTCCTCTCTGACCTTGAAAGTTCCATTGACTTGGTTTACCACAAGGGGGGAGTCGCACTTGGCTTCGATTACTTCCGCCCCCAAGCTCTTGGCTAGTTCAAGGCCTGCAATCATGGCCTCATATTCGGCCTCGTTGTTAGTCAATTTCATAGTCTTAATAGATTGTCTAATTATATTACTGTTGGTGGCTTTAATACGATACCAAGTCCGGACCCTTTTGTGTTTGAGGCGTCGTCCGTGAAGAGGGTCCAGATTCCCAAGGAAGTTCCTAAGTTAATCAACAACTCTCTTTCGACCTCGGGTATTAGGTCCGGTGTAAAGTCAGCCACAAAGTCAGCCAAAATTTGAGACTTAATCGCGGTCCGAGGTCAATACTCAATGTCGTACCCACTTATTTCTATGGCCCATTTGGCCAGTCGGCCCAAGAGTTGGGGCTTATGCATAACGTTCCTCAATGGGTAAGTAGTTACGACACATATGGGATGACATTGGAAGTACGATTTTAGCTTCCTAAAGGCGCTTAACAAAGCGAGCGCCAGTTTTTCCAGGTGAGGGTACTTAGTTTCGACCTCACCTAAGGTTCTACTAACATAGTAAGTTGGAAATTGCATACCTTGCTCTTCCCGAACTAGGAATCCACTTACTGCTATCTCCGAGACCGCCAAGTACAAGTACAGTTGTTCCGCCTTCGGTGTGTGAAGCAGGGGCGAGCTCGATAAGTACTTTTTGAGTTCCTCCAAAGCTTGCTGGCATTCTAGGGTCCACGAAAAGTCGTTCTTCTTCTTCAACAGTGTGAAGAATCAGTGGCTTTTGTCGGATACACTTGAGATAAGTTGCTCCAGGGCGGCTATTTGCCCGGTTAACCTTTGCACGGCCTTTATGTTGTCTATGACTGTGATATCTTCGATAGCTTTGATCTTATCAGGATTGATCTCGATTCCCCGATTGGATACTATAAATTTGAGGAACTTACCCGATCCTACTCCAAACGCACATTTTTCTGGGTCCAACTTCATGTTGTACTACTTCTGTATACTGAATGTTTCTTGCAAATGTCTTAAATGGTCCTCTGCTCGCAGGGACTTAACTAACATGTCATCAATGTTAACCTCCATTGATTTTCCTATTTGTTTCTCAAACATCCATTTTACTAAGCGTTGGTATGTGGCACCAACATTTTTTAATCCAAACGGCATTACGTTATAACAGTACGTGCCATACTTAGTGATGAAGGAAGTTTTTTCCTGATCACCAGGGTCCATTCGTATTTGGTTGCACCCGGAATAGGCGCCGAGAAAACTGAGGGTCTCGTGGCTGGCTGTGGCATCGATCATACAGTCGATGTTAGCCAAAGGAAAAGAGTCTTTGGGGCATGCTTTATTCAAATCTTTATAGTCTACACACATTCTTAATTTATTCCCTTTTTTAGGGACTGCCACTATGTTTGCTAACCAATCCGGGTATTTGACCTCCCAAATAGACTCTATTTTAAGAAGTTTAGATACCTCATCCTTGATGAAAGTATGCTTGATCTCAGACTGGGGTCTCATCTTTTGTTTAACCGGATGAAACTTCGAGTCCAAGCTCAGCTTGTGAGTGATTATTTCTGGTGGGATACCTGTCATATCGAGGTGGGACCAAGCGAAACAGTCTTCGTTAGTTATATGAATTGAAACCCTGAGCTCGGAGCTTAGCACCGTGCCCAGGTATACCTTTCGGTCAGACAAGTTTTCTCTCAATATGACTTGTTCCAGTTCCTCGACCTTCGATTTAGTGGGCTATAATAGATCTGGGAATCCCATAATCATCATCATCGACTTCCCCTTGTTTGTCTGAATCTGCTGAAGATGGTATCAGCGTTTGCTATTTTGCCCCGTTTTTGACCACCTGGTTTGGGCCATTCGACGTTGAACTGAGATGTCGGTGTCACCTCTTCAACCGCGAACTTTTCTTTTGCAGCCGGTTGTTCCCCGTAGACTGTTTTAACTCTGTCATGTGTTGGAAATTTTAATGCCTGGCGCAGCGTCGCAGGCACCGCCCTCATGTTGTGGATCCATGGCCTTCCTAATAGAGCGTTGTATCTCATGTCCCCTTCGATCACATAAAATTTGATCTCTTGGATGGTCCCGGCGATGTTTACTGGTAATGTTATTTTGCCTTTAGTGGTCTCACAAGCCATGTTGAATCCTTTTAGAACTCGAACTTCAGGCACGACTTGGTCTTGCAAACTGAGCTGTTCCACGACCCTTGATCAAATGATGTTGACCGAGCTACCTGGATCAATTAACACATGTTTAACCCAGATTTTATTTACGAGTACAAATATTACCAGTGCATCATTGTGGGGTTGCACGATCTCTTCCGCATCTTCATATTGAAAGATAAAGTTCCTTCCGGTATGTAGTCCCGAGTTCGTTTCTCCCTAGTGATGGATACTTTGGTGCGTTTCAATGTCGGCCCTTGTGGTATATCAACTCCTCCTATGATCATGTTAATGACATGTTGAGGTTCTTCTTATTCTGCCTGTTTTTTAGAATCTCTGTTCCTGAAATGATTCTTGGCTCGATCGCTCAAGAACTCCGGAAGGTGCCCACTGTTGAATAGACGAGCTACTTCCTCTCTCAGCTGTCGACAATCCTCCGTTCTGTGACCATGAGTGCCGTGATATTTGTCACTCCTCCTTTTTGCCGTAAAAGGGGGCTTCCAATTTTGGAAGTGACAAATATAGGATTAATCTAGGGAAATTTAGAGTCACCACCTGACAATTGATTTTGGTGTGCCAGGCCACCCTTTTCAGAACTTAGACTCAAAGCCAAGTTCGTACCAGAGATTTGGGTAAGGGGATTCATTTGACTCGGGGAGAAGGTGTTAGGCATTCCCCAAGTTCCGTGAAGGTCACGATTGCGTACTTGATTTAGTTGGCTTTTAATATATTTGTGTCGAGATAAAAACACACAGGAGGTTTGAGGTCATTCCCACCTAATAAAGAAAGAAAAACATAACTAAGATACCACTAGTTTTACTTTTGATCTATATTTACAAATGCATCGGGGCATCCCCCGAAATGTCAAATACATGTCTTTCGGGGCATTCTCCGGATAAATTTAACTCAGGAATGACCTCTCACCTCAAAAGTTAACAAAACGTCCTAGTGTTGCCTACCCAAGTGTGGTTGGCCTAAACATGCCTAGCGAGAAATATAATGAAACAAAATGAGATATAAAATAAAGAAAGATAAAAGTTCAGTTCATGGTCTTGTTCTTTTAATGTTTTATCTCATGCATTTAATCAAACCCGATCCGAAAAATCACAGAGAAAGCAAGCAAAAGGTGAAATGTCATCGCAAGTGGGGATATGCGATCACAAATCCCACATGCGAATCGCATACTACGCACACAGATCGCAGATTAGAACAGGATTGTAGACAGTGTCCAAAGTTGAAAATGCATCCCAGTTTGCGATCGCAAAACATGTATGCGAACCGCAGATCACACGTCAGAGGTCGCAAATTGTAACAGAGTCTTGGGCAAAAATTTGATGTCAAGAATGCGATGATCGAGTTAAAAGTGCGGACCGCATATCAGCTATGCGGTCGCAGGTTTAACACTAAACACAGATTGACCTTACGTTTTTGACAATTAAGCTCAAAAATACGAACCGCATATCAATTATGCGGTCTCAGATTCAACACCAAACGCAGAGGATTCGATTATTTGTTTCTATTTTTCTATTGTTAGATGATTATATCAAACATCAACCACTTTACATTATTCGCTAATGAGTAATTTGAGCATATCAGTTCATGAATCAACGATTTAAAGGCAAATACTCATAGCTTCATCAAATTTCAATCAATCTAATAGAACGAGCAGAAGTCAAGGAATAAACCTGAATAGGAGTTCCTATTGATTTTTGAAAATTGATATCAGCTACGCAGCAGCAGACCGCGAATGGAACTCGAATCAGCAACCAAACTCGAACCTCAGCATCTACTCGATCGTGAAGAAAGTAAAAGTATGTGTCTCTGTCTTTCTGGTTTTTGAAATCTTTGAAGAAGAAGAAAATTAAGAGCTGATTTGTATCTCCTTTTTTGTGTTTTTGTTTTCAAGACTTTAAGCTAACTTAGAACAAAATTGAAAACTGTTCTTCTCATTTCCATTTCTCCCTGTTTCTTTTCTTCTCTTTTTTTTGATTTTTCAGACCTCTCTCTTCTCTCCTCTCTTTCTCTCCAAGAAAAACCCACCTTTTTGAATCCCCCCCCCCAAATCAGTTAGTTATATCAGTGATGATAAAAAATCAGTGGGGTGAGCAGAGTGCGTGTTTCTATTGCGCGTGTGTGTAGGGGACCGATACTTTGTCAGAGGTTGTTAGGATATATCCGGGTGGGCCAAATTAGAGGGATGAGGGTTGGGCTATTTTTTCGTTGGGCTTGTATTTAAATTGGACCCCAAAATTAAATTGGGTCAAACCAAAAGCTGGAAATATGAGACCTTTTGGTTGGGTTAATAATATAGAAGCTTGGATTACTTTTGGTATTATTTTTAATCTTGTACCTAAAACAGAATTAAATTTAATAAAGGGGTGAATTCCTATGAAAATAAGCTCAAATAATTATTTTACAAGTACTATGATTATTAAAGGTGCTTATGATGCGCGGGTCAAAAATTACATGTCTACAATATTTGCACATCTGGTTAGGTTCCCTTTGGGTTGGATCGGACTGTAGGGCTCGAGGCCATTTGGCATCTTTGATGTGCCCGATAGCCGATACAATAGCGGCAACATCGACATTAAAGTTTTATTTCGATAGCCTTGGTGCGTCTTTAGGCCTGTCGAGGCCATTTTTGGTCATAAGTCCCTGGTTGCTTTGACCTCGGTCGTTCCTCCTTTCGTTTCCCATGGGATTTCACCCGGACCCACTGCTTCTCCGATATCCGTTATATGGTTGATACTTATCCCTATTTGGCCTTGGTTCACAATCGATTTCTCTTGACTCTGTCGAAGGTCCTGACCGGATAAACAGAACCCCAAAGGGCCCCGAGTTGATCATGTTCGACTCTAATTTTCGACTGATATCGATTATGCACGTCGGCCTATGTAACAGCCGGATATTCTATTAAGTTCTGCTTTCAGCTGCTATGTAGCCACTAACCTTCGAATATTAAGTCCCTGGGTAAAAGCTTGAATAGCCCAATCATCAGTGACAGGTGGCAGGTCCATCCGTTCCATTTGAAATCAAGATACAAATTCTCTGAGCATTTTATTATCCTTTTGCCTCAATTTGAAGAGGTCTGATTTCCTGGTTTCGACCTTGATAGCCCCAGCGTGTGCTTTCACAAAAGAGCCTGCAAGCATAACAAATAAGTCAATAGAATTAGGGGTAAGTTGTGATACCATATCATGGCTCCCTTTGACAAGGTTTCTCCGAACTTCAGTAAGACGGACTCGATCTCATCATCCTCCAAGTCGTTTCCTTTGATGGCGCATGTGTATGAAGTGACGTGCTCATTTGGGTCAGTCGTTCCGTTGTACTTAGGAATCTCAAGCATGTGAAGTATTTTTGGGGATCGGCTTCGGAGCCGCACTCGGAGGGAAAGATTTTTGTACAAACTTCTTGGAATCCAAGCCTTTCAGTATCGGCGTCGCTCCTAGTATTTGATCGACCCTAGAATTGTAGTTCTCCACCTTTTTGTCGTTTGCTTCGATTTTCTTCTCCCTTGATTCTATTCATTTTGTTAACTCCTCGAGCATTTTTATGATCTCGAGGTTACTAGCCGGCTCATTCCCACTCGACCTTTCCGCGAACGGTTCTTACCTGTGAGTGATTTCTCGAGATGGGCCGGGCTCGATCCTGCTCGGTGTGCGGCTTTGGTTTTGTAACTGAGCTATTGCCGCCTATTGAGGCTGCAACATTTCGAAGATCATCCGCAGATTGACCCCGTTCCCTCTATTATTTTGAGTATTCTATGCAGTCGGCCGAGCTCCACCATGGATGCTATTCTCGGGGTCGGTAAGCAAATTTACATCGATAGCCACATCTGAATTGGCGTCAATCGGATCTGCGATCGTAATTTCGGCAAGATCAGCATGCGGTATCTCGTTACCGGGCGCTATGTTGTTATTTTCACTTTGGTGACCGGACTCTTTGTCAACATGCAGAGGTGTTGATTGAGAGTTTGACATTTTTGTATTTTATTCCGGAATCAAAGACACTTCAAAAAGCAAGTGTAAAGCAGTGTGTGTTATGGAGATTTGTATCAAATAACCACTATTATCCTTAGCCCCACGGTGGCCCCTAAACTGTTTACCCTCAAAATCGGATAACAATTGAATTTGTAAGTGATTTTAAGGATATGTAGATTAGTTTGACACAAAGCGATAGATTGAACTATAAGTAAAGTAAACAATAATAAAGTAAATTCAAACCGTGTGACTTGAACAGTTATAGCCTTGAGAAATAGACCTCACTCGAACTGAATGTGATCCAAACAATGGCAAATACAGAAGAACAGTAGCTGGTAGAAAGAAAATAATATTATAAGGCTTTTGGGATGCGTGTCATTATGTTCACTTCGACCCCATTATGTTTCACTCCCGATCAACCATGCAATAGCCGAGCTCGATTTCTACCGTATACAAATATTATATTCCATGCCCCAAAGGCATGAGTATTTTTACTTATGAGTTAGAATTTATTCCTATGTGGAGTTAACCCGCTATATCATATAACTTCAAGCATGATTCTTTAATTTATTAATAAGGTTGCTTCGCTTCGGAGGCAGTTTTTTCATGCGTATTGCTTTAAAAATATGAGTTCAAAACTGAATTCGTATAATACGCTTTTCAGAACTTTTGCAATTTAAGTTAAGAATTGGTGGCTCCAACATATCCATCGCTATATGTTCATCCGTGATGTTCAAAATGGATGCTTCTCCGTCTTATGCTAAAGTTAGTCTTTAGGAACTGTTAGCACAGTAGAGGACGAACTTTAGATTTTCTATAAGTGAAATTCCTGCATTAGCGAATAACTGTCTTTCATACTTCCATTTTTTCCTTCTAGTCATGGCACCATAGCAAGTCTTTTCTTTCATTTCAAACTAGATATTATTCAAATATATAAATTGACATTCTGCTTAGAGGTAAAAAGTTATATCAATAGACAATGAGAATTCAAAAAAAAAAAAAGCATGTATTAGGTAATCTTTTACTTCATATTTGAATTATTCAAAATGTATGAAATTATTTCTTACCTTTTACTTAGTGTAGAAAATTGAAATTACTAAGCGATGAAAATCTAAGAATTTTTACATTAACCTCCAAAGCTTCTTAAAACATTGTACAAGTCTTTATCAACGGCTAAGATGTGTATAAGATGGCCTGAAAGCCACCGTTATAAACAAATCCCAACAACATAATATGTGACTATAATTCAAACATCTCATTTTTGTTATAAAGAGACGTGATAAATCGGTTTGGAGATTAAGTTCTAGCAAAGCTACATCACACACAAAGCATCTGCTAAAATTGGGCAAAACCATTAACTTGTTAACCAGCTGCCACAGTAACATCATTGTACAAGCATTACGATCATAATCCTTCACCAAATAGTACATATCTATTTGTTCGAAGAACTAAACAAGTGAAATCTCTTTCAGATTACTATCAATTTCTTAAATAAATAGTGGTGAAATTAAGAATTTATCACTTAACAAACTATACATCATTCAATGGTTAATTACCAGTTATTAATAGATGAGTGAACATTTTCTTTTTCCATTTTTTTTGTCCATACCAACTTCTGAGTAATCCAGGTATTAATAGACACTATTTTCTTAGCGTCAGTACTTTGACAGTAGTCGTTGCCGGTGTATTCTTTAATTTTTAGCTTTAAAATCCAATGTCTTTCGATTTCTTGGAAAACTTGCCACAATACTTAAATGAGGCGCTCTTATCTCATTTGTCATGGTAAAGCAGAATGAAAAAGATGCAGCGTGGTTGATAGCCTTTTACATCCCCCAATATTCCTATTAAGAAACCCTAAAAGGGAAGCCATGCACCTACAAATAACTGTACTAATTTTGGCAAAGAATTTTACATGTGCAAAGCAAGTTGCAGTATAGAGGAAGGTACCTACACCACACTGTTACCTCCAATCCCAAGTATGACAACGTTAGAAGGCTCCTTGGAAAATAAATTTGTCAAAAGATCTAAGTCTTCAACTGAAGCATGTTTAGATAGGTAGTCAATATCAATTCATGCAGTGGAACAAGTGCCTCCAAATAACTTTATTGGTTGAGAGGGTGGATATGACAGATTCATTTAACATTTTGATAACTAATACGACTCATATGTCCTACAAATAGCCTTTGATGAGCTTGTTTCTTTGCAGCATTTAATGGAGCATTATATTTTCGGCTATACTCAACAAAAATCGCTAACTATTAGATGTTTCATTTCCCCGAGGACTCCCGTATTAAGCTTGACTTACACCTCATTTGTTTGCACTTAATGGAGATTTGAATTTTAATTATTCGGATTTCAGATATTAAGTGTATTTGTTTTTAATGTCTGTATCTTAATCATTCAGATCTTAGTCATCAAGTATGTTTGTTTTTTTATTTCATAACTACTTAATGGGTCTAAATATGTCTGTATGAAAAGACTTAGACCTCATTTGTTTGCACTTAATAGAGGTCTGAATCTTAATTATTCAGATCTCAGACATTAAGGGTGTTACTTTTTAAAGTTTGAATCTTAATCTTTCAGATTTTAATTATTAAGTGTGTTGGTTTTTTTACTTCACATCCACTTAATGGGTATGAATAGGTCTGTATGATTAAAATCTATAACATAGACTTAATTTCATTAAGATGCTAGTATCTACATTCATTACTAACTGGCACCACCGTCTACCATTATCAACTACTACCACTACCATACTCAACCACTACCACCGCCACCATCCTCAACCATAGTCGCCACCACTACCACCACCCACCATCCACATCACCATCATCCTAAGCCACAATCACACACTCACCCACCTTAACTACCACAACTAACCACCCAATCATCATCAGCAATCATAACCGGCACCCCCCACCATTATCGCCACCCACCATAACCTTTCTCAATCATAACCACCACCCACCATTATTAACTATCACCATCCACCACCCACATCCTCAACCATAATCGTTATCGCTGCCAATCACCACTAGTTACTACCCAGAACTACCATCATCAACCACCGCCTCTAGTCGGCATTCACAAGCACCTCCGTAAGCCATCACCACCACCACCACCAACTACCATATTTTTAAAAAATATATACATTTTATTGATAGAATATTACTCCCTCTGTTTCAATATAGATGACACACATTCCTTATTAGTCCGTTCCAAAAAGAATGACACATTTCTAGATTTAGAAAAAAAACTTTTCATTCTACCCACTTTACCCTTAATGAGAAGCTTTTATAGCCACACAAATATTATGGCCGCACTAAGATTTTGCCCCTTAAGCTTTTAGCACCACATGTTTTAAAAGTCTTTTTTTTTTTTTTCCCTTAAACTTTGTATCAAGTCAAACTACCTCATCTAAATTAAAACGAAGGGAGTAGATTAATTCGTATTTTATTTGAATTTTATGTTCATTAATTTTTAAATAAAAATAAGTTTTATATATTTAGATGGTAAAAGAAATTTTTTAATAATTTAGTATTCAGATGTTAATAAACATCTTAATGTTAAGATATGTATTAATTTTAATACTTGATATTCCCTTTTAGGATGCGAGGGCTAGGCGTTTTCTCAATTTAATCCAGTGCTGACGTGTCAGCTCATCCTCCAAAATCTAAATTTCCAAATTCATGTTCTGTAAGTAGCAGTAGCGCTCCAACTGTTTATCCTACGCTCTGAAATGGAATTACCAAAATTTCTCAGTTAATAAAATTTGCTACCAAATTGATACCAAAACCCTATCAATCTCCACAACGAGAATCTGTAATTTTATAGCTTCACACATATTCTAGATGAACACAAGCATGCAATCTCCATCTCCAGACGCTTCCAAATCCTTTAAGCTTCAACAACAGCAATTCCAATTCCTAGGGTTTTGCACTTACCCATACACTACTTCACCTTCAATCCGCAAGCTAAATTCTCGCTATCCTTGCGTTTCCTGCAGTAGAAAATTCGATCGTAAGGAGAGAGTGAAAGTGAAGGGGAAGGAAAATGTGTGGAGCATTGACTACGAAATTGCGAAAACAGAGAGAGAAGGAGATAAGATGAGGACGAGGAGTAGGAGGAAAAGAGGTGGAAAAAGGATGAGAAATGTTACTAGGAAGAGTAAAGGTGATAGAGCTATGGTCTCTGGTGCTATGTTAATGGAAGTCGAAACCGTTTTGCAGACTCAGGTAACTTCTAACCTCGATATATCTGGATTCAATGATGACATTTGAGTATGTTATGACTAAATTTAAGATTTCAGCAAGTTTAAGCATAATTTGTGATGACTGGTGTAGTAGCCTTGAATAGAGATTCATATCCTCGAACCAAACTGATATGGGATTTGAGGCATAGTTGATCATTTATTGCTTTGTAACGGTAGTGTAGTCCTATAGAACGTACATTATTAAGGTGTATACTGAGTTTGAACTTTATGGTTTCCAGTTCGGTATTCTACCACAATTCATTTGATTTATTGGGTTCCAAATCACTTATTTGTACTTACTTAGTGAGTGTTTTGACACATATACAATGACTGAGCCAAAGCTACTATTAGTTAGCTCATTCATAACTAGGCTAAACAAGTGTGGGCTCATTGTAGTCCCTAACACTATTCTGTTCACCTCTTCCTTACTCTCTTTGCCCTCTCCTCCAACTCCTTTGTATATTCTGTCACTATTTTCGTCACACTAGTGATGACTCCTTCATTAATACCCTTTATGACATTTGTAAGAACCCTTGCTTATGCTTCTCATGTTGAGGCGACAATTTGATTGAACTCTTCTCCATTTTTCACCACACCCGAGTTTAGTGAAATGTGTGCCCACATGAGCATGTCCTGATGTATTTTGTATTGTGAGGATTTATTATAAATTGGCTAGTTTACACTGGCTGTCAGCCTATCACCTTCCTTTTTTCAGGCTTGAGATCAGCAATGTGAGCAAGCTCACTCATAGAGTTATATATATAGTGATAAAGTTTTGATTGAACTATAATTGTAAAGTCAAGCTTTCAAAATTATGCTGAAAGACCATAGTATAGAACTTCTAAATATTAAGATGCAGCTCCTGTGCTTATTTTCTGTAAACTTGATACTTCAAGCCTTTCAAGTTTAATGACTGGTAGGTTACCAAATTGTTTAAGGAGTATCTTGAAGTTGAGCATAGCTTGAAATGAGAAACTGAACGTTTTGATATCAAACTTATTACTTTGGAGTTCTCATTTTGCCTGGAAAGGATACTTCGCATCTACTTCCAATTGGCTCCTATGTTGCGAGTCTCTCCAAAATGCCACCGCGCCTGTGTTTGATCCTCCAAAATTGCACTATTTTTGGAGAGTCCGACATGCAACATTGACATTTTCGAAGAGTCCGAGCAACATAGGTTTGCCCAATCAACATGAAACGACAATCAAAATTATGTCTGTAAACTTATCTTTTGTTTCATGTTCTCTTCCCAATTTCATTGACATACATTTTCATCTCAGGAACCTGTTATCCGACCTGCATGGAATACATTTGCTAGTAGTCTCAGTGGGATATGGAAGGGAGTCGGAGCTGTATTTTCTCCCATAACGGCAGAAATGGAACCTATTGAGGTCGGCAACAAGAATGAACACCTCTTTGACTGCTATACTTCTTCTCGTGTTGAGGTAGTGCCATCATCTTCTGCCAGTCAAAAATCTCAAATCCGTAGGAAAGTGAATTGGGTAACACTGAATCCCCATGGTGAAGTTCCAGAACCTAATGGAGGTGACGACAGAAGCATAGAGAAGCGCACAGCTGCAGATCTGTCTTTCCATATGCATGAAACACCTGGTAGAAAATCAAGACATCAAAAACTGCGAAAATTTGAATCTTTTGACTTTGAGAAGAGTGATATTATGGAGGAAGATATTATGGGAATGGAACCTGGTCTTGTTTTCTTTGAGGTAAAGCTACTCTTTTGCTTATGACATTGGTTGTCTGATGTGTTGTTTATTGTGATGCCATTGAAGGTGATTATGGAATCTTGTGCTTTTGGTCAATTCCATACTAGTTCTTCAGTAAGGAGAGTTCAATAAAAGCTTTTATCTATTTGCAGGACGGCTCTTACTCAAGAGGTCCAGTTGGTATTCCAGTTGGTGAACTTGATGAGTCTAAGTATTACATTTCGCCAACTTTTAAGTTTGAGCAAGTGAGTACCACATGTCATCTTGGTTAACTTCATATAGCATATGCTCTTAGGACTATGGTACCTAGTAACACAACAGGTAGAAAAGAAAAGGACTCAGAAAGTATTTTTAGTTCATCTAGAAAACATTGCCAAATGATGGATATGCTATATTGATGAACTAATATTTATATTTTATTTCTTACTTAAATGGACATGGAGGCTCAATTTTCTCTTGCCAAGCATGTAATTCCTATTCGTTACTAGAAAAGGTATATTTTTCTTTGTGAAGCATGATCTGTAATTCTCTATGATGGTGAATGAAAGAATCCCCTTTAGCTGCTCATTATCAATCTTGAATAATAATTGGAAATGCCATTGATTTACATTTGCAAACTAAACATCTGGAGTTTTATATGAAAGGCGTCCAATTGCATTTGTAACTAAACATTGTTAAATTCTCTATATCTATTATACCTTGTATGCAGGTTTTCTCCAATCACCTCAATAATCATAAAGTGACGTTTGGTTGGGAAAAGTTGAACATATGAGCTTCATACTCAGTTTTCTTTTTTAACTTTCTTGAAGAAGTGTTTGTTTGAGCTGTTTTTCCCAAAAACTTTGACTTTTTTCTTTTGCCAGGTTTTGAAACTCAGTTTTTCATATATTTCAAAAACTGACGATTTAAAAAGCTGGTTGGAAATGTTAAAAAAGTTAACCTTTTCCAAAAGAACTCAAACAAACACTATGGAAAAATGAAAAAATAGAGTTATCAAATTTTCAAAAGAACTTCGTTGAGTGTTGTCTTTTCAGTTCTGGATCATGTCCATATTATCTAGTTCCGGGAACAAGGACCTGGGTTTCAGAGATGGTTTTTTTATTTAGGTATAGAGTGTCAAACAATTTTGTCAAGGCTCATGTAAGGTGTGTTTAAGTGCCGAAGTTATGTAAAACCCAAGTTAGGCGCTTCGTCTCGTTCAGTTGGCGTTTTGGAGCAAGCATTAAGACCTAAAGTTGTGCGTCTCATCACCTATGTGCTTTGTCTTAAACAGAAAGGAAAAAAAAAATACTTTCAAAAGTGATACAAAGATTGTTAAAAAGTATGTCGTGAATGAATATCTGGCGATAAAGAATAGGAACAAAATTTTGTATAAGAAAACTAGTGAAGAAGTCTGAAGTAAAAAATTAAACATGTTTACTTGCGTCCCAGTTAGAAATTTTTAAAAGATTTTGAACTTGATTCATAACTTGATTATTCAATTCATTTCCCAGATAATTATTTTTATCATTATTTTCTTCCTGCATTACATACATATTTTTTATTTTTTTTTCATTACCGTCTTTCTTTATTGAAAACCACGCTTTGTGTGCTTTGCGATTAAAGAAACCTTGGTATTTTCGTATACTCTTCACCTTTGACAACGTTGGATTAAAGGCATGAAGGCAACTGCATATCAAGCACCCTTCACTATTTCGGATAGTATTTATGGTTCTACCTTTTTCAAGCAGGTCCATGTACTTCTTGACCAGTAGTGGCTTTCCAAAGACATTTTTTCTTTTTGCATCACTGTTATGCAGTAACCAATTAGTTGCTTGCAGTATGCTCTCTTGAAGTTCAATCTAGGTAATGTAACTAGCTCTTAAAACCACACTCTCTATAAACTTCAACTGACCTCTTAGCTGCTTCTCTGATTTGACAAATGGGCTCATTTCCGTAAGTGCTCTTTGATTTTAATTAACTCGTGGAAGATCTATTACTACCATTGGCTGTCTAAACTTCATGCTCTCTCTCTCATTCTTTTTGTGGGGAGATGGGATTGAGGGAGATGCTTTTAATCTGCATTCTTGATGTCAGCGCAACCTAAACAGCGCTTTAAACCAACTGGTACTGTCATAACCGGCCTTTAGGATGAGTGAGTGAGTTCGTTGGTGCCCTTAATTCAAAATTGGAAGCAACACTAGCACCATTTCCTATCTAACTTCATGTTCTGTGTTTTTTTGTTAGTTTTTTTTAAAATAAATTCTTTTGAAATTTTTTCTATTACATAAGAGAAGAGGAAGGGGAAGGGGAAATGGAGGGAAGGGGACAGTGGAAATTGAACCCACAGATTTTGTGTGAAAGACTCTTATTAGCACCACCAAAGTATAAGCCTTGGTGCTTCATGTTCTGTTGGTGCTTCAAGTTCTGTTTGTAATTTTGATTTTGACGGAGATATTAAAAGCATTCCTATATACCAGATTCCCTTCTTAAGCGTTAAAATGTACAAAATCTCCTACTTTATCAGTTTCCATTAATCTCTTTGTCCTAGTGTACTTTTTTTTCTTTTGGTCTATATGTCTCTAGGAACGGAAAGTTACCTTGTCTCCTTTATTTCCTCATACAGTGTCTTGTCAAAGGTTGTCACAAGAGACTCCGCATAGTGCATACAATAGAGTTCAGTAATGGGGGTTCGGACATCCAAATATTGAGGGTTGCTGTATATGAAGAACAGTGGAGTAGTCCTGCTAATCTATCTGACGAGAGGTATCTGTATCTTGTATTTGATTATATAGGTTATAATTCAGCCATGTCGATCTATCAAATTCTGCTGAATCCTATTTTCTATTTCTGGACGTGGGTTAGGTTTATTCTCTTATGTATATATTTTATGGCTTGTAATATAGCGGGCAACTATCCCTCTATTTCGGAATAATAAGCATTGAAACGAATAGCTGCAAAAAACAAGAGTTACAGAACATGACATGCTCTAGACTAACCCGGAATTATTTTCTCTGGTCTCCTTGGCAGACTTCAGCGATATATGAAGAGCTTGTTTATTGCTTATTATTCCTTCCGTTCAATTTAGATGACATACTTTCTTTATGTTGTAAAACAACAATTATATACCCAGCGTAATCCCACATAGTGGGGTCTAGGGAGGGTAGTGTATATGCATACTTTCCTTATTTATCCGTATTAAAAAGGATGACACATTTCTATATTTGAAAACATTAACTTATAAAATTTTAACTTTACCCTTAATAAGATCCTTTTCTAAAAAAAGCAGGCCGGTGCATGAAGCATCGAGCCTTCAACGAGGATCTGGGGAAGGGCTGCACCCCAAAGAGGTGTAATGTAGGCAGCCTACCCCGACACAAGCATCAGAGGATCGAACTCTTGGCCTATAGGTCACACCCTAACAACGTTATCGTCGCTCCAAGACTCCACTTCTAATGAGATCCTTTTATAGCCATACAAATTGATAGCCACACAAAAACTTTTACCCTTTAAGCTTCTAAGACCACAAGTTTCAAAAATCTTCTTTTTTTTTTTTTTTAAAACTCCATGCTGAGTCAAACTACATCAAATAAATTGAAAAGGAGGGAGTAGTAGTTAGTGGTACAGGAAAATGGAAATCCTGGTTAAAGCTATTTAATTCTGAGAATATAATTTTTCTAGTAGGAGTAAAAAAGATTCTCTAATTGCTGTTGGTGAGAGTGACAACACTGGCAGTAGCACTACTTGTTTAAAAGAAAAAAAATTGGCAGTAGCAATTAACTGATAGCTTGTTCTACTAAAATATTTGGAGGTTGTATTTTAATTTTCATATTTTTGTCATTTGATCATTTTCTATTTGATGTGAGAGGAGCACTGGTTTATTGAGTTACAATCTAGTAATGGAATGATTAGACTTGTGATTATGTCCCCTGTGATGAAATTAATTCCAGAAATGGTAATGATGGTCTAATCGGTAGTTGATGAGTTGGCATGATACACTGAATATTATTGTGAGTATGGTAGTGAAGTTGAGGGAAGGGATGAAATCAACTTGATGTTCTTGTATGGCAATCTTATGATAAGAACAGGATATTGGTAGTTGTTCTCTGCAAAAGGTTGCGATAAGTGATATTTGTGGTAATCTATTGAAATCAAGCTATACTTGTTAGGAGACCTACTCATCTCCTTATAGATCCGGTTAAACTTATTCTTCATATAGCTTCCTTCCTGTGTTCCCTTTCAACTGTGAAGTGAAGACATTTGTGTCTGTGTAACTTCAGATTGGAGATGTGCACACATTGGTTAATACATCTTAGGAAGCTTTAGTATTGACAACCCGCAGTTATCACCAAGAGATGGTTTTCTTGGGAGTACTACCACTTTAGTGTCATATTTTCCCCGATGCAGAGCAAGAGTTCTTTTTTTTTTATTTTTTATTTTTGGTCTCGCTCTCTGTCTCTCTCTAATATAAATTCTTTTGCCATTAACGTAGTTTTTGTAAGGAGTCCAACCCCTTTATTTTCTTATTGCTCTCTTGACAATGTATAAAAGAGCAGTTTATTTAATGACATTGTGAAGATAAAGCCTGCATTTGACACACTGTCTGTGCGTTGAATGCTATTCCTTCTGTACCATTTTATGTGATGCTTTTTCTTGTTTATTCTGTTCCATAAAGAATGACACATTTTTATATTTAGAAATGATTTAACTTTAAACTTTTCATTTTAGCCTCAATACATGATTATATAGCCACAAAAATGTTATAGAATGTTTACGACCACATGTTACGAAAGTCTTTTCTTTCTTAAACTCCATGGTCAGTCAAGCATCTTCACATAAAATAAAATGAAGGTAATATTAAATTTCTAATTATTTTTCTGATGTCTTGCCTATAAATATTATAGTGACACGGAGCTGGACGTGAAGCTTTTCTCTCAAAGACGAAGACTCCAACCATCAGAGCTGGCTGGATCCTGGAAGGTGTTTGAGATGAGTGCAACACCTATATACAGTGAGGAGGATGTGACTCAAGAAACAGACGACATACCCTACGTATACCTATGCACGGAAAACCTGAAGAAGAGAAGCCTTCCAGAAAATCCAGTATACTTTGGAGAAGAAGAGATGTTGGACATGCAGGATGTAACCGTTCTTTGGCTTCCAGGAGGTGTCACGAGCTATGTTGATGTGAACAAAGATGGCATCCTTTGTATAGGAGTCGGGTGGTATTCGGACGAGGGCGTGAATCTTGTTATGGAAAGAGATTATGAAATGGATGGGAAACTCAAGGAGGTTCGATGGAAGTCTGAAATGAAGAGAAGGTGGACTAATCCACCACCCATGTAAATTCTGTTTAACCCCTTTCTCTTTCAGTTGCTGTTTGATAAACGTGCCTTAAGGTATGCCCTAGTTTCAAATCCATGTTGACACAACTGGAATTAAGTTTTATGCATTGAATTTGACTGTGCAAAAAATAAAAGAAAAAGTAAAAGCAACTTTATAGGACATACTAAGTAGCCTTGCTGTCTCACTGAAAATACTTGATTGGGAGTCCATTTCTCATTTCCAACTGAACTCTCAACTAATTTGTCCTTTAAAACTTCAGCTTCAGTAGAGATAGTGAAAACTTATCACGTTAGGAGCAGGAAAAAAGAGGATGTGGCAAACTAAAGTGAAAATTGTCTGGTAACAAAGTGATTTTAATTGGATCTCCTATCGAATTAAACTGAATTATTTATCCTAGTTTTGAAAATAGTATTTAGGAAACTTTCTTCGAATTTAGCATGTCACCACAAAAACCTCTTACAGTAAATATTTATGAGAATAAAATAAAGAGTGAGGCTACATTAATAGCGCTTGGAGTCAGAAGTCCTGCTCTTCCCAACCATAAGCTCTTTTCCAAGGTTCACCTTCTTGGATGAAACAAGATTTACGAATAATAATCAGGCCTTTTCAGCGACAAGGACCAGTAGTTTTCCACGTCAACACAATATGTACTAGAATGGCCTAACTTTCAACCACTCGGGGCAAAACGAGATTGAAAACGATATGAAGGTGATTGATTAATTCATCAATTTGCCTGAACTTATCAAGATTAATCTAAACTAATCGTTAATCTTGATTATTTTATAGGTGGATATTTAATATAGACAAATGACAATATATTTGTTTACCCGTAAAAAGTGACAACAATTGAATTTATACGCGATTTTAAGGATATGTGAACTAATTCAATACAAGTGATTAATGATGTTAGATAAGCAAATAAAAAATATAGTAAATAGCCAAACCAATGATGGTAGTGAGTCCGAGCTCGGTTAGAGGTTTTGACAAGAAATGTGCCTTCGATTCCAAACTAGAACTTATGAACGAAAACAAGAACTTTGAATAACTTTTAGAAACAGAGAGAATAGTAGTATTGCCTTGGTATCCATGTTACAGTTTGCTGAATGAACAATTAGCTTCTCCTTTATATAGTAGGGGAGTTTACCCGAAGTACAATTCTAAAAAAGGTAAAAATCTTTCTTTTCGCTAATTACTGATCTACCGCTGATTGGGGCCGAGAATCACGCCGTGACATTCGGTAGGGCACGAATATCACGGCTCATTGTTAATCGTGGGCAGCCGTTTGGCAATGCTGTCCGAGGTCCCGTTATTCGAATCAGGTCTCGGGGCATGATCTCGATGCCTGGAGGTAGGTGTTTGGTTCGAGCTTCAATACAGGCAGCTCCCAGCTTCGATCTCGAATACACGCAGTTATGTCCTCTCTTCGTTCGCCCCATCGGAAAATCGGAGTTATGTCCTCTCTTCGTTCGTCCCATCGGAGTGCTCATTAGACTCGGTTTTATCCATATACAATATTTGGATTTTCTCTTAAAGTTCAAGCCAATGTTAATGTTTAAGGCTTTAAGCCAATCGTTGCGTGGCTCTTGTCCGAGGACAACGAGTCTCCCACGTAGAGGATAAGCACTAACATTAGCCACAGCAAAAAGTAAAAATTGTTAGTATAATAATGCTTGAAATAACAATTATTTGCGTTCAACTCAAGGAAGCCTCAAACTTATTTTTGCAAAGTGTTCCTCGTTTGATGTTCTTCATTCTATTACCCCTTTCCTCTCAACACTAGAGAGTACGCATGAATCTAAATCGAAGTTTTCTGGATCGCTAAATTTATTACTTTCAGCTCAAAACATGAATGCATATATATGCCAAAAGGAAAAGTGTTCATATAATAAAATTACATTTATTTTGGACCCAATGACTCTTTTAAGTTTTGAATTCATGCCTCTGCAAGAGAGATGGACCACAAAACCTACACTAATATCTGTATGAAAGGGAAGCAGCAGCAAGGTTTCCGAAAAGGTTAACGGTTTCATTTATTCAGTCACATGACCGGTGATTATTCTTGTGCAGAGACGGACGGTTAATTATGACAAGCATTAGGAGGGTTTGAGATTTCCTATCTACATCTATCTCTTAAATATTCATAAACAAATGAGTATATCAATTCTTCTTTTATACTAATAAGGCGACATTTACTTTCACAAAGTGCGCCGTATAGTTAGGACCTACCCTCTCTACGTTCGGTACTCACTTGAGGTTTCGGCTAATTTGAATTTGTGCCCGTAGACAATTAATATTATATTAAATTTAATCTTCAAGCAATTTTGGATTTTATCATATATTAAGTACATATTAGTCCAAATAATACTATGGGCTAGTATAATCGGGTCGATTATTTAAATCTAAAATAAAACTGATTTAAATAACAATTCAATATATTATTGGGCTTGCCCGTTAATTGGTCTTCTATCAAATTGGACGACCCATGAGCCCCAAACTTGATGGCCCAATAGGGTTTTCTTGGAGGCTACTCCACCCCACACCTATAAAGGGGGTCACAGGAGACTGCTAGAAGACAATCAAGTAAGCAAAAGGAAAGGCTAAAGAAGCTCTGAAGAATAGCATCAACGTCTCCATCCATATCTACAATCGTCGTCTGTGGTCAAATTCAAAAGGCGAACTTCAATCATAGGTGGACAACTTCAAATCTTCCATTCGTGATAATCCATCACCAAATCCTGGTTTGTGATGACCTTCAAATTGTTCGTGACGTATTACAAATCTAAAATCCGTCAAGTTCAAGATCAAGATCAAGCCTTAAGCTCTTGAACCATCGTTCGTGAGGAAAAGAATCAGAGGACTACATCTCTTTAAATTGAGATATTTCAGAGATTGTAACCCCATCACTTGAAATTGAATATAATATTTGCCGCTATATTTCTTGTCGTGATTATTATTTTTTAGGAGCGAAATTTAGTTATTACAAATTTTGGCACGCCCAGTGGGACCATCTCTACCTCTCATCTCTTCTCAACTCTCAACATTCAAGATCACTAAGATGGCTTCAAAGAAGATCGACTCAAAATTTGCTGATTCCAAGTTTTCTTCTGACGTTAAAAGTATCTTGAACGCTACTATAGGGAGTCATGGGCCAATCGCCCGAAGCAAGGCGAGCGTCGTGGAACAGCAAGCACTCCAAGTGTCGTCTGCACCAATGCATGCTTTGAGATCTTCATCATCCGGAGAAGAAAGGTCATCTGCTAGCAAATCAGAGAGAGGATATAATATTGCAGAAGTTGTGGAGAGAGATCTTGCTCAACTTACTTTATACAATACCAAGAGTCAGCGTACCCAACCTGATGATGAAGTTTTAAGTGTTGGATCTAGGCTAATCTCGCCGCATGACATGTTCCAAACTAAGTTCAATCCATGGGAAGATCTCGGTTATTCTTCATCATTAATCATGGAGGCAATGATGACTAACACTTCGACAATGGAGGAGCAACTCGCAAATCTAACAAAGGCGATTGAGGGCATAACAAAGTATTCTCAAGATCAAGATGTCCGTATCGCAAAATTGGCAGGCGTAGTTGAAAGCATGATGGATGGAGAATCAAGTCATTCACTTGGAAAGCTCCCTAAGTCCACGAGAAGGCTGATCCTCCAACAAAACAAGTGTCATCCACCAAAGAACTTCATGTCTCCTTCGAAGGATCAATTCCCATCGAACAATTGAAGGAATCCATCATGGGAACTATCAACGATAAATATGAGGTTTCTCAAAGTCTTCTCTTACGTACGCAAAGCCGTATACTGCAAGAATTGATAGCTTGAAGATGCCTGCCGGTTATCAACCTCCCAAATTTCAACAGTTCGATGGCAATGGAAATCCAAAGCAACATGTGGCACACTTTTTGAGACATGAAACAATGCAGGGACTTATGGATATTACCTTGTCAAGTAGTTCGTCCACTCACTAAAGGGTAATGCTTTTGATTGGTACACCGATCTCGAGGCTGGATCCATTGATAGTTGGGATCAATTGGAGCAAGTGTTTCTCAACCGCTTTTATAATATAAGGCGTATTGTGAATATGGTGGAACTTACAAACACTTGCCAACGAAAAGATGAACCAGTTATTGACTTTATCAATCGATGGAGGAATACAAGCCTCAACTGCAAAGATAGGCTAAGCGAAGCTTCTGGCATAGAGATGTGCATCCAAGGAATGCATTGGGGACTTCGTTACATCTTGTAACGAATTAAGCCTATGACATTTGAAGAACTTGCCACCCGTGCTCATGATATAGAGTTGAGCATGGCTTCTGCGGGTAATGAAGGACTGCCCATCTACGAACCTCACAAGGGAAGAGATAAGCAAGAAGTCAAGAAATGGAGCAAGTTCCTAGCAAAGAATGAAAGCAAAGAATCCATGAACGTCAATGTCTCTCATGTGAAGTTTACTACCAAGGTGAGCAAGAAACAGAGTATGAAAACAACTTCCTATCAAGACAATGCAAATCGGAGGTTGACTCTCAAAGAGATGCAAGAAAAGGAGTACTCATTTCTAGACTCCGATGTGCCTGCGATATTTGAAGAACTCCTCGAGCTAAAGCTTATTGAGCTGCCAGAGATGAAGCTAGAAAAAGCAATGACCCGAATTACTGTAAATACCATCGGCTTGTAGGTCATCCTCTTAAGAAGTGCTTTGTCTTCAAGAACAAATTTATGGACTTGGCTCGTCAAAAGAAGATCGAGCTTGAAGACGAAAAGGCGAGCACAAACCATGTGTCTATTGCCTTTGTCTCATTCGATCCAATTGAGATATGCACCTATGAAGGGAATAAAGATGAAGTATTGTTGGAGGATGACAAATTCCAAGTTGTTAACCTGATGAAGAAGGTTGGACCTTGGTGACTCCTCGAAGACGCCGTAAATTGAGTCCGCAAAAAGGATCAACAAAGCAACCTACGAGGAATAAGATGGTGAGAAGACCGAAGAAACAACAAATGGTTAATAACCCAAAGAAGGTGAAGATAGAGACACACCATCACCAAAAGCCACGCCACCCGGTGAATTTGGAAGAATTCTTGCAGAGTTGGTTTCGAATGAGGACTTTTGACGATGATGACAAGGCCTTGTGTTGTAATGGTGATAAAGAAAAAGAAGAGGAAAAGAATGAAGTCACGTCAACACTGTCTCCATTACAGTCTAAAAGTCTTATTCAGTCCCCCTTCTAAGAAGCAGATATCTGTAATGCAAAAATCATCTTCACTGAAGACGATCCCCTACTTGGTGAGATACCACACAATTGCCCTTTGTTTATGGTAGGTTATGTGCTCGAGCGGAGGATAAACAGAATCTTGATAGATGATGGATCTGCAGTTAACATTCTTCCCATTTGCACAATGAAAGAACTCGGCATCTTAACTGAAGAACTTTCTGAAGGCCGTCTGATGATTCAAGGATTCAATCAAGGGGATAAAGGGCCATAGGGGCTATCAAATGGGAAATCACCATAGGAGATATGCAATCAAGTGTATGGATACATGTGATTGATGCAAAGACTTCATACAATTTGTTGCTTGGCAGGCCGTGGATACATGAGAACCAAGTTGTCCATCAACTTACTACCAGTGTTTGAAATATAATAAAGATGGAGTCGAAAAGAAGATAGTTGCTGACGAAAAGCCCTTCGCTGAAGCCGAGGCATACTTCATTGATGCAAAGTTCTACTTGAAGAACCACATCGTAAAGGGAGTAAAAGTTGGTGACATCACGATGGCCAAAGGTGATAATATCGTGTCCAAAACGGCTGAAGTAGCTTCTGGTGAAGATAAAGTTACAATAGAAGAATACCAAGTTTCAAAAGCTCACAAAAAGAATGCTGCAACTACAGGCAAGAAAATAGCTCCTTTATTTCGTTACATCCCAAAAGTGAAGAAAGATGAAGGAGAATCATCAAGCCTCCAAAAAGATGCAGTAAAAGAATTAACCCTTCCTATCAAGCAGATTGATACCATAAAGTTGTCTTCAAAGCTACTGAAAAAGTTTGTGGCCCCTAACATGCCTCAAAATAAGGCATTCCCCGTAAAGCGCAGAAATGAAGGTTTTGATTCGAATGCTTACAGGTTGTTCGCAAAGGCTGGATATGATTCCAACGAACCATCTAAGCTAGGGAAGCTCCTACCTGAAGTTACTAGAAAAGCAAACACGATGAAGGATAAGGAGCATGTGGTGAAGCAATCACGTGAGGGCCTGGGTTACAAACAACCCCCACCAGTTCTCATCTCCATTGGAAGAGCAAGTAGTAACTATATCACGATGGAAGATGAACCCGCTGATCCTAATAAAAGGACTTCTGTCTTTGATCGACTTGGAGAACCAACTACTAGAACTTTTGTATTTGGGAGGTGGGGCCATTGAAAAGGAAGAAGAACAAGTCTCAAAGATATTATAGAAAAATAAGAAGACTTGTGCCATCTAGAGTCCAAAGTATCTCTAAAGAGTGTCAAAGCCTGATCCCTTCCAGAATGAGGCGACAATTAGAACTCCTGATTTCATGCGGAGAGGTACTCAAAGTTGAAGGCTCGCACAGTAGTCCACACTAGAGAGCGTGACGAAGATGAAGAAAGTGTAGGATCTTTATATCACATTATTGCGAATGAGGAGCAATACGCTTCATTTTTGAAGAAGGTCGACGAAAATTTGGGAGACGCCTCTTGGTGTGGCCATATATCTTTCAGTGATGGTGATCACCAAGAAGACGAAGATGTCGAGGACGCTCCTCCGGAACTAGAAGAAGGAATTAAAATGATAGTTAATGCATTGAAAGAAGTCAACCTTGGCATTGTGGAAGACTCCAGGCCCACCTATGTAAGTGCCCTACTAACCGCAGATGAAGAAAGCACTTATGTGGAGCTACTCAAAGAATATAGAGATGTCTTCGCTTGGAGCTACAAAGAGATGTCTAGTTTAGATCCTAAAGTAACAGTTCATCATCTCGCGGTCAAGAAAGGAGCTCGCCAGTTAAGCAAGCCCAAAGACGCTTTAGGCCAGAATTGATCCCATCAATCGAAGCCGAGGTCAATAAACTCATCGAAGCTGGTTTCATTCGGGAGGTTAAATATCCTACATGGATTTCAAGCATTGTTCCTGTGAAGAAGAAGAATGGCTAAATTTGAGTTTGTGTTGATTTTAGAGACCTCAATAACGCATGCCCTAAGGACGAATTTCCGCTCCCCATCCCAGAGCTTATGATTGATGCCACCAACGGATACGTGATGATGTCTTTCATGGATGGATCATCTGGCTACAATCAATACGTATGGCACCAAAAGATGAATAGCTTACCGCATTTCGCACTCCTAAAGGCATTTATTGCTACAAAGTAATGCCTTTTGGCTTGAAGAATGCCAATGCCACATATCAAAGGGCAATGTAGAATATCTTTGACGACATCCTCCACAAGAATGTGGAATTCTATGTGGATGATTTAGTCAAATCAAGAAAGGGAGGAGACCACTTGCAAACTTTAAGAACAGTGTTCGAATGATTCCGGAGATATCAACTTAGAATGAACCCGTTGAAATGTGCCTTTGGAGTTACTTCTGGAAAATTCCTTGGCTTCATTGTTCGACGAGGGATTGAGATAGAACAAGCCAAAGTTGATGCAATCTTGAAGATGGCCGAGCCCAGAAATATACATGAAGTGAAGTTTAAAAGGAAAGTTGGCGTATCTTAGAAGATTCATCTCAAATCTAGCAGGGAAGTGCCAAATTTTTAGCCGTCTCATGAAGAAAGGTGTACCTTTTGAATGGGACCAAGCTTGTAGCAACACATTCCAAAGTATCAAATCCTACTTGATGAAACCTCCGATTTTGGCAGCCCCTATACCAGGAAAGCCATTGATTCTATATGTTGCGGCCCAAGAATAGTCAGTTGGATCCCTTTTGGCCCAAGAAAATAGTGAAAGTAAAGAAAATTCCCTCTACTACTTGAGTAGGATGATGACCCCAAATGAGCTGAAGTACTCTCCGTTCGAAAAGTTGTGTCTGGCATTGGTTTTTGCAATTCAAAAGCTGAAGCACTACTTTCAAGCTCATGTCATCCATCTCGTCTCAAGGGCGAACTCGATCAAGTTTGTTACATCAAAACCCGTGCTCAATGATCGATTAGTAAGGTGGTACCACCAATTTCAACAATTCGAGATTGTGTACGTCCCATAAAAAGTTGTGAAAGGACAAGCTTTGGCAGTCTTGGCAGATCATCCAATACCTGATGATTGGGAGTTGATTGATGAACTACCTGATAAGGATGCAATGGTCATTGAAGTGCAACCACCTTGGAAAATGTATTTTAATGGTGCCGCACATCGTGAAGGAGCTAGCGCAGGTGTCGTGTTTGTCGCTTCTCAAGGAGAGGTCTTGCCATATTCCTTTACCTTAACACAATATTGCTCCAACAATGTTGCAGAATATCAAGCACTCATACTTGGGCTTGAGATGGCTGTTGATATGAGACAACTCCAATTAGATATTTTTGGAGACTCTGAGTTAGTGATCAATCAATTGCTAGGTAGGTAGCTACGAGGTCAAAAAGCCAAAATTGCGTCCTTATCATGATTATGCGCAGAAATTGATTGGATGGCTTGGCAATGTAACTCTCCAGCATGTGCCAAGGAAGGAAAACAAGAAAGCTGACGCCTTAGCTGCTCTAGCTTCAAAATTGACTCTGCTGGCCAAACACAAATCTCTATCTGTCAAAAATGGATAGTACCACCAGATGAGAACGAGGATGAAGAAAGCAAGCTTGAGCATTTGGTGGTCATCGATGAAGCTGATAAGGTTGATTGGTGACAAACCATGATCGATTACTTATGTTATGGGATACTTCCAGAAGATCCAAGGAGAAAGACCGAAATTCCTTGGCGTGCCTCTCGCTTCCTTTACTACAAAGATACTTTGTATCGAAGATCATTTGAGGGAGTTCTCTCGCATTGTTTTAGGGGAAGATGAAGCAACTCAAGCTATGCAAGAGGCACACTCTGGAGTTTGTGGATCACATCAATCTGGGCCAAAGTTCCTTCCACATTAAGAGGGTGGGTTACTACTGGTCGGTAATGGTGAAGGATTGCTTAGATTATGCTCGAAGATGCAAGGCTTGCCAGTTTTACGCAAATTTTATACACGAACCACCTAAAATGTTACACCCTACCTTTGCATCTTGGCCATTTGACGCTTGGGGATTAGATATAGTTGGACCACTTCTAAAATCTTCTGGAGGACACCTGTACATCTTGGCTGTAACTGATTACTTCTCAAAATGGGCCGATGCCGTCGCTCTCAAGGAAGTGAAGAAGGAGAATGTTGCAAACTTCATTCGAGCGATCATCATCTATCATTTCGGCATTCCTAGTTATATAATAACTGATAATGGCAAGCCGTCCCATAACAAATTGATGACCAAGATCTGTGACCTTTTTGGCTTCAAGCAACGTAATTCGTCAATGTATTATGCTGCTGCAAATGGACTAGCCGAAGCATTTAACAAGACACTTTGAAACTTGTTAAAAAAGGCCGTCGCCAAGTCTAAAAGAGATTGGCATGATAGAATGGAAGAAGTTTTGTGGACCTATCGGACGACTCATCGTACGCCGACACGAGCAACTCCTTATTCTCTTGTTTATGGAGTCAAAGCAGTTCTTCCTCTTGAGCGTCAAATACCATCCTTGCGACTCGCTGTCCAAGAAGGTCTTACTGAAGAAGAAAATGTTCATATGCGCCTTGAAGAACTAGAGTCCCTTGATGAAAAAAGGCTAGAAGATCAACAAAGTCTTGAATGTTATCAAGCTCGTCTTTCTCGTGCTTTCAACAAAAAGGTTCTCTTGAGGTCCCCCCAAGTTGGCGATCAAGTTCTTGCAGTAAGAAGACCTATTATCACCTCTCGCAAATTCAGGGGCAAATTCACTTCAAAATGGGATGGTCCATATGTTAAGCAAGAAGCCTATTCAAGTGGAGCTTACAAGTTAGTTGATGCAGATGGCATGAGAAATGGCCTTATCAATGGGAAATTTTTGAAGAGGTATTATCCTTGAAGAAGCTATGCTTCTTAATGCATGAGCCTAAACTGCATGCTGCTATGCTCCTGGCCCGCATGAGCCTAAACTGCGAACGACACCAAAGAAAAAAGAGTCCGGTAGGTTGAAAACCTCAAAAGCGGCAGCCTAGGGAAAAGTTAGGACATAAAAAGAATTTGCTAGGTTGAAAACCTTGAAAGAGGTGGTCTAGGCAAAAACAAAGTCCGCTAGGTTGAAAACCTCGAAAGAGGCGGCCTAGGCAAAAGTTAAGGAAAAAAAAACTCACTTATTTTGAACTGCTTTATAACTTGATCCTCCTCAACGAGGTACATAGGCAGATTAGAGTTTCATTCTAAGTTCAGTCTTATGATTATTATTTTTTTTTACTTATTTTGAACTATTTTATGACTTGATCCTCTTCACCGAGGTACGTAGGCAGCTTAGAGTTTCATTCTAAGTTAAGTCGAATAAGCTTAAAAAAACAAATGTGTTTCAACATGACACGATCATCAAAATTTGAGTAGAGGTATCACGTTGATTACTCAAATAGGCGTACATTACAGAAAGAAAGAAAGTAATTTGTGTCGAGCCAAATGGACATTTCATTGCTTCGATGCTACAAGGATCTGATACATCATTGTCAAGAAAATAAAAAGGATGAAAATATTTATACTTCGTCCTATATGAAGAGTCTAAGTCATAAAAGAATTGATGCGAAGGATTGTCGCTAACTTCTCTTGAATGCCTTTCCAAGTTCGCTTCATTTCTTCAAAACATGATGCTACCACAAAAGCCTTGTGCAGTTGAATCCAATGTGTATTGTTCCCCCATCATACGATACTTGTGGAATTTCAAGTTTGGGTTCCGAAGGGTAAAGCAATACATGATCTGGAACTTTGACTAATCCAGAAGGTCTTTTGCCTCAAAGACTTCTATATGCATGCGAATATGAAAGTTCACTGCAGTTAAGTCGACTTCACGAATTTTTTGTTGATAGACCAAAAAGATTTCTGCCATGAAATTCATAGGTACTTTAGGTCTCTGAGATTACTTTCTAACGGCGCAAACAGATTGTAATTCCAACACACCTAGTTCAAGATACAATTTTTTTTGCCGAAAGTACGCAAATCTGAAAGTTCATTGCAGTTAAGTCGACTTCGCAAATTTCTTATTGATAGCCCGAAAGGAGTTCTGCCATGAAATTCATAGGTACTGCAGGTCTCTGAGTTTTCTTTCTAATGGTACAAATGGATTGCAATTCCAACACTCCTAGCTCAAGATATGACTTTCTTTAACAAGAGCGCGCGAAACAACTAGGCCAACACACAAGACACATGCTGAAATTTAAGAAAAAAATAACTGGGAGTAACGGATGGAATCCAAGTCTCAAAGAGAGATATCACATATTAAAAATAAAGATACTTTTATTGCTCTAAAAAATAAGTACTCCATTACATGATATTAGTTATAAAAAAAAAATCGTAAGTAAAGAATCCTAAGCAAAAAAAAAAAAAAAAAAAAAAAAAAAAAAAAAAGAAAAAATCTAAATCATGAAAAAGGTTTGAAGTTAAGGATTTGTTGGCGGCTTGTCTCAACTGCCCCTTTCAGGAGGGATAATTTCTCTGCTTCATCATCAGATAATGGATGATTCGTTTCAATGATATATATCTCCCCTTCGGTGATGACAATGTTCTCTTGACTTTTAGCCAAATTCACTTGTTGTTTATCCAAGAGCGCGATGATCTTCTTATTTCTGGAGGCCAAGGCAGCTAGCTGTTGTTCAAAACTTGCAAGATTGGCTTGAAGTTTCTCTACAGACTCGTTCACTTTTTCATATTCCTGTTTTGCATCATTGAGGCGTCGTCGTGCATCAGAAAGTGACTCTTGGTGAAATTCTTTAGTCATCTTGGATGATCTTAAAGCATCGTAATCCACGTACGTCTTAAAGAAAGCCTTAACAAGAGTCTCTAAAGTAGAAGTATCAATAATATTTTCTTTCTTAATTTCCTCAAGAGTCAAAGTGATACTTTCCTCTAACTTTGTGAAGCTATCCAGAGAATCAAGAGAGAACTCTTTGATCCATTCACACAAGGTATGCCACAACGTGTTAACAAAAGAAAGTTTAATACGGGAGATAGCCTCTTGTTGCTTGAAGTTTGGAGCATCAAGATACAACGTCCATGTTGTAGTCTTGAAGACTTTTTGACGTTTTGCTTGACTTGCGGTAGCCTCCATCTTATTCGTCATGGCTGGCTTGGAATGCATAACATCTTTTGGAAGAACGAGGCATGACTCTTTGGGTAGACTCAAATCTGTCAATGGAGCGTTGTTTGCAGCATGACGTTCAACACCATCAAATGAAGTGTGAGGACTTTTTGCAGCCACACCAAAGGAATTTGGGCTTGTAATACAATCTTCCACCATGTTGTCACCAAGTGCATCATCATACAACTTATCAACGCCCAATTGCCATTTAGAAAAAAATATAACTTTAGTGGCAGTAAATTTGAAGGAAATAATATCTACTCGTTTCTCCAGTTCATACGATGGCATCGTTGAACTAGGATCACCCTCTACAAAAAGTCCAGTATCAGTACTAAGAGCGTCCAAGTCAGCAAACTTACTATGGCTCGCGGGGTTAGCCTTCTTCTTTGAACGATTCTAATGTATGTCGTGACTAACATCACTCTCATTGGAACTGGAAGTTGCTCTAACATTCACAATCTCATTGGGCAAAGCAGAAGGTTGAGTCCTTTCCTTGTTTGTTGGCACGCCGTTGGTTGTCTTCGCAACATCTTTGTTTGGTGAAGTAGGAGGCGCTTTCCTTTTGCAAGGATTGTTCGTCACCTCCACAGTGGTAGCAATTGTCTTGGAAGTCAACAAAACATGTTTAGCTCCTTTGTCCACACGGGCATCCCCACCCGTCGAAGGGGTAGACTTGGATAAGACCTTGGTTCTTTGCGAAGGATCTTTCGATCTTAACTTGGACTTGGAAGACCCTTCCTGAGTGTTCTTTTGATGTTGATCATCTTTGGACGATAAAGGAATATCATCTTTCCTTGGAACTTTCAAAATGATGTGAGTACTTTGTCGGAAAGAGTGCACTCGACGAACTGACCACCAATCTGCATACTCATGAGTCATTAGAGGCCCCTCATCTGATGGACGCGTAAGGACAATAACCTTTGATGAACCTCCAAGACGAACACAGGAGTCCCATAATTGCATTAGCATTTTCAGTAAGCCATCATAAGGTCTCTCTATGAGGTTGCCAGGAACATCTTGACAAAAGTCTAATTGACGACTAAACCTATGGAGCTATAAGATTCCACAATATGACTGTCATCATACCTAAGGGTTATGAAGCTTGAGCAAAAACTTATAATAAATTCACTCCAAGAATTCGATTTTTCGTCACGATCGGTAAGATGTAATTCCCTCCCTTGTAGCATGGCCAAATGGTTAAGTTATCGTGCACTAACTTGTTGAAACAAATCGACGGCATTACTAAGGTCAAAATGCTTGGCCATCTTCTCTCCAGAAACCTTGCACATTTGCGGACCTCGTTGTGGATGCTTAACACGATAGTAGGTGTCAAATATGCTCCTTTCCATCCATATACATAATGAATAGGAAACAGTGCTTTGCTGGCACCCAAAACTTGAGAAGTGGAGATCTACTTCAAGCCATGGTAGATACTTGCAAGAACTGGAACTGCCAAGGAAAACTTCTCTCCATGAGCCATCAAACTCGCGATTTTGAAGACACTAGCACGAATGTAATTGATCTTCTTTTTGGGGAACATAAATTTGCAATGCCAACATGCAAGGAAAGCCGCCAAATAAGTCTCAGCTCTAAGAGACTCCTCCACGCCAAGCTCAACAAAAGGGGCATTCTCCTCGTTGGTTCGTAGTAGGAAGCTCGCGTCAATATTTCCAGAAGGATTATGATTCAACTTCGGCCTTGTGGTTCGATTCCTTGATGACTTTTGTGGAGGCTTGCCATACCTACTCGGACCTCAAAATCAAAACTCCACCCAATCACGAATGGAGACCTCGTGGACATCATCCTTCATGAGTTTGTAGAACGTCGAGAATAGGTGTAAGAAACTTCTTCGGAGGAAAGGTTTTCCTTGATCATCCGCTTGTGTCAACTCCTTAGCGGAGGGAATAACTTCGTCATAGAAGAACCCATGCACTAGAAGGCCTCCGATTGCTCGCAAGTCCCACAAAGAGATGGAGAGTTCACCAATACAAGTAGAAATTATGTTGATAGATGGATGCCAAAGCTTGCAAAAGGCACGAACGACATTCTCATTGTAGTTATACGTGAACAACGAAGCAAAGATGGTGTCATAGACCTTGATTCCATCCAAAGTCAACTTGCTGCAGGCAAGAACATCTTTTACCCACTCTTAATATTTGGATGTATAGCGAACTTCACCAAAGTTGGAAGGTGGAACGCTCCAAGTGGCGAGACATCCATCATGATCATGATGAGGAGGACTAGCAGACGAGACCTTCTGATGGGTGGAGGACTTCAAAAGTAGGACCCTCATGTTAGTTGCTTTGCCCGAAAATCTTTTCAATGCATCCTTCATCTCTCTAGTCAACCATTTTGCAAGATCAAGGGAGGCGTCAAGCGGCTTTCTAGCAAGCGTGAAAGCACTTATACCGGAGGATGTATTTTTAAAGCGAGAACTTGGGCGCGCGGATTCTGCTTGTCGCTAATAATCTCAAGGTGTGGATATGGTGTATCATGGTTGATAAAATGCATCCTTGCTGATGGAATTCACAGTCTGGAAAAAAAGAAAAAAGAAAAAGGAAGAATCTATGAAAGCCAGCAAAACTGAAGGGGGTAGTATGTCACAATACATTACCTAAATTCGAGAAAATATCTGGAAAGATATCAGGACATTCTAATTATGATTTTTACCCATGTCGTAGCTCCGGAAGTCTTGTTTACATAGCCGCACACTACTCGTGATTTCGATGCTCCTACACCAAGATATGATTTTTTTGGTGAAGATGCACAAAGCTGAGATGTCGAGCGCGACAGAACTTGAACCAAGTTTAAAAAGTTTACCTGGGACAGCACAAAGTGAAATTAACATCAATATATGGATATTTTTGCCTCTAAGAGTGTACTTTTTGGAGGATCAAACGGATTGAGTTTTGAAAACCCCTACGACGAGATATGATTTTTTTCCGATAGATGCGCAAAGCTGATAATTCCTGGCAGCAACTGCAACAAAAGAAAAAAAATTTTTAGTCTGCTCTCAGGAGAATCGAGCAACGGGATTGTGCAATGCAGGCAATTGAAGAGCACCTACAAAGACCAACCAAAAAGTGGCGGATTTATAGGAACAAGCAAGGGAAGAAATTAAGAAAATTCTTGGTTTTCAAGTTACTGAAATGTGCAAGTAAGGAAATATCCTGTCCGATTTGTACATTAATAGGTTTGAAACTAGAAAGTCAAAGCAGAAAAAATTATTGTTGGCCCAAGTATTTATGAGAAAGTGGAGAATGCTTCCAAAATTTTCATGTTTGACATGGTCAGGTTACTAAGGCCGGCTAATATGGAGTCTCTCCATTTCATAGAAGGAAACAACAACTTAGGAAAATATATTATTGCAGCTGCTAAATTGGAAGAGCACTATGTTATGAGAGTTTGTTTGAGTAAATGTTCCAAGTACATCAAAGGAAAGCATATCTTTTGAACGGAAATTCAAGCGAATAAACCAAAGGCTTCTTGTAAATCTAGCTGCTTAAATTTTAATTTAACCTGAGTGGATGGGTTGACTTAGTTCAATATGAACTTAGTTATTCTTTAATTAAGTTGGTACTACATAAGGAAGGCCACCAAATTTATTTTCTCACTGGAGAAGGGGGATTAAGCTACAAGAGCCAATCTGTTATCAGGGGTCATTTTTGGCTCACTTCGAATGAAGTAAAAGAGTTGTCAATTACAATCATTGATGACTTCAAGTCACTCTTCGGAAATAGAACATGCAAACAATTACCAATGCGATATCTTACAAAATGATGGAGGAAATATTATCGTCATCACCAGTACTTCAAGTCTCGCCATTCATTTCGGCAAGCCTGCTTCCCGACAAGTCTTGAAGCAGGGGGCATTTGTAAATAATTAATATTTTATTAAATTTAAATCTTCAAGCAATTTGGGATTTTATCATATATTAAGTACATATTAGTCCAAATAATATTATAGGCTAGTATAATCGGGTCGATTATTTAAATCTAAAATAAAATTGATTTAAATAACAGTTCAATATATTATTGGGTTAGCCCGTTAATTGGTCTTCTATTAAATTGGGCCGCCCATGAGCCTCAAACCTGATGGTCCAATAGGGTTTTCTTGGAGGCTACTCCACCCCACACCTATAAAGGGGGTCAAAGGAGAATGCTAGAAGACAATCAAGTAAGCAGAAGGAAAGGCTAAAGAAGCTCTGTAGAATAGCATCAAGGTCTCCATCCATATCTACAATCGTCGTATGTGATCAAATTCCAAAGACGAACTTAAATCATAGGCGGACAACTTCAAATCTTCCGTTCCTAATAATCCATCACCAAATCATGGTTTGTGACGACCTTCAAATTGTTCGTGACGTACTACAAATCTAAAATCCGTCAAGTTCAAGATCAAGCTCTTAACTCTTGAACCATCGTTCGTGAGGAGAAGAATCAGAGGACTACATCTCTTTAAATTTGAGATATTTCAGAGATTATAGCCCCATCACTTGAAATTGAATATAATATTTGCCGCTATATTTCTTGCCTTGATTATTATTTTTCAGGAGCGAAATTTAGTTGTTGCAGTGCCATATGAGGCTAATGAAGGAGGAAAGTGATCCTTATTAAGATTTTTATATTTCCTGGGCTCGAAAAGGAAATCTTTAGTGACGGGTAAAAGAATGCTATCCATTCTACCACAAATTGTGATGGTAATTCCAAATCTGGTTAAACCACCTTTTTACCGTTATTATGATGAGTTACCATGGAGAAATAAACATTCCACTCTACAAAGGTTAGTTTGAATTTGATATACTAACATCTTATCCCGTTATCAAAAACCTTAGATAATTATTTTAACATTTCAGTTTAAAAAAGCATAATTAAAAATTTTCTTCGCCCAAAAGTAACCAAGAAAATGAAAAGTGACAAACCATAGCAAAAGATCAAATTTTCTGTATCATTTTATTTTATTTTATGCTATATGCTATACCAATTTAATTCAACTTAACAAATAGTTATAAACTTTTCATGACTTAATAGCATGTATTGGATATTTTGTAAAACTTGTCTTTTTCTCTTTCAAACTTTTTCTTGTTCATTTGCCTAGTGGTAAAGACTGAAGACAGTACTAAAGTCATTTCGCCAGTAAGCATTAGAAACTGCAATACAGTGAAAAGATACACAAAACAAATTGATGCTACTAAAAGGCCACTTTCAACCATCTATCAAGAGAATCTCTTTTAGTTATCTGCATTTGATTTGCTTGAGTTGAGTTATGGACTAATTAATTGTTGGATCCAGATCTAAAATAGGGAAGCGTGATTCCAGACCCGCAATTTATAAATTAATCATTTTTATTTTACATAAGAACACGACTTAAGTATTTCTATGTGCGATATAAATTATAATTTTATAGTCAACACAATATGTCAATATTATATTCGGTACTCGCTTGAGGTTTTAGTTAATTTGAATTTGTACTGAGTAAGGTTAATTAAGAGTGAAAGTGATTCTTACTAAGATTTTTTCATTTTCAAGACTGAACCAAAATCTCCAGTGAAGGATAAAAGAATACTATTCATTCCACTGCAAATCGTGATGGTAATTCCAAATCTGGTTAAACCACCTTTTTACCGTTATTATGACGAGTTATCCATGGACAAATAACCATTCCACTCTACAACGGTTAGTTTGAATTTGATACGCTAACATTTTATCCCGTTATCAAAAACCTTAGACAATTATTTTAACATTTCAGTTTAAAAAAGCATAATTAAAAATTTTCTTCGCCAAAACCAAGAAAATGAAAAGTGACAAACCACAGCAAAAGATCAAATTTGCTGTATCATTTTATTTTATTTTTTGCTAATAGGCGTATATCATTTTAATTCAACTTAACAAATAGTTATAAGATTTTCATGACTTAATAGCATGTATTGGATATTTAGTAAAATTTGTCTTTTTCTCTGTCAAACTTTTTCGAGTCCGAAATCAAAATATTATCTTTTTAGACTCAAACGGCAAAAATAGGTGAAAAAACAACTGAGTAACATTTTATATATAACACTATTTTTCGCCGCGCTATACCAGAAAAGTTTATATATAGCGCATGTAACCCATGCGCTATATATAAACTTTCCTGTCCTACCAATATTCATTTGAACTTTACCGACCTACCAATAATTGAGGGTATAGCGCATGCATAATACGTGCTACATATATAGCGCCAATTATGCATGCGCTATACCCTCAATTATTGTACCCCCGAACTAGTTTTTTGCTTATTTAAGGAGTTTCAGAATTTAGTAAAAATTCATTCAGGATCCTTCAGGTCTTCCAAAATATTTGTTCATTAACTTATTTTGCATTTTGTCATAATGTCCGAAGAGCGAAAAATTAGGGTTTCATTATATTGGGGGAGTGAGGTTGTGGTGGAGAATAACTCAGTACGCTATAGATGTTCTCCACAGTGTCATGTTAAGTTGCCACTTACAATGGAGTACGAAGATTGGTATCGTTATTATGTAAAAAAATGAGTGAGAGGAAACGTTCGGTTAATATTAAAGTAATCGGAAGATATCCGTATTCTGTTACTCCGCAAGGGGTTGCTTGTTATGCTGAGTTTAACATCGAAGATGATGAAACTGACAGATTTTTTGAGAACTCCGGATGAACACCGAAACTTCTTGTGATAAAAATGTTGGAAATGTACGTCAAGACTGAAGACGTTCGCAATATTGAGGTTCAACAAAATAGGGATAACCCTTAATCATCAGGTGATTTTTTTGGAGCAGTTTTATCCGAACATATTCCGTTTGAAAGAGTTTGGCCAGATTTAAACTTATCTCCACGGGCGAATGAGGAGCGAGGATATAGTTTCTCCCCAAGTTTACATAATCCACAAGCCGAGTGGTAAACTTCAATTTTCCTTTGTATTACTATGTTTATTCTTATGTATTGTATTTGTATTAAAACTCGTATATTCCACCGGGGGTACCGGCCAGATATGAATTTTATAAGTTACGAACCAACAGACAGTTAGAATATGCCTAATTTTGGTGTGTCGGATCATGATTGTCCATCCAGGAGTCATCAGCAACATGATAATGTGCATCATGAAATATCAACAGATTATGATTTGTAAGTTAAGTGATAAAGTTTATATGTAATGTTTGGATGATTTTTAGAAACTCATTATTTTATTGGTTGTGCAGTGAAAATGAGCAACTTGAAGGTCCTATACTTACTCAATTACCCGAAGACGATATATTTAATCGGGATTTGGCAGATGCGCAAAGTAAGGAGGATGATAGTGATTATGACAACAATGCTGATGAGTCTGGAGATGACACACCAATCCATGATGAGCGTGATGATGATGAGGACGAGAATGTTGAACTTGATTTGACGAGGGAGCATGATGCCACCAATCAGCATGCTCCATATATGCAGACTCCACCTCCCGTTGGACCGAAAGTGTACGCGTCCCATGTGTTGTTTCATTCAAGGGAGATTTCATACCTTGATCAGTTGTCCAGTATGCCGGATGTGGATTCCCTCATAAGGGATCTTGACGACATTTGGATAGCAATGTGGGATGAATCTAGACCAACGGTGATGTCAAAGAATATGCTTTTTGCTGATAAAGTGTGCCTAAGCAGGGCGGTGCGAATGTACAACATAAAAGAGTGTCGTGAAATCGTAGTTCATGAGTCATCTCCTAAAGTATACAAGGTTATTTGTCGTAGATAGTTTCAAGGTTGTACATGGATGCTACATGTGAGAAAGTTGAAAATAAATATGTGGATTATGGGGAAATACATTGGCACCCACACTTGTGAAATGAACACATTCAGTGGGAATCATTTTAACGTGAATGTTGACTTAATTTCTCTTGCCTTGATTTCACACATTGAATCTTCCATAAGGTACAAGACTAAAGAGTGTATAACATCTGTCCACCAGGTATATGGATGTACCATTACCAAAAGAAATGCATTTTTCGGGCGTAAACGTGCGTTTGATAGCCGCTGCACTAGATGCTAATGGAAGCATATTTCCCCTCGCATTTGCTATTTGTGCCAATGAAAGCCAAGAGACGTGGACATTGGTTTTGAACCACTTGAAGGAGCACGTTGTCAGCCATCGTTTAGATATTTGTCTAATATCTGATCGGCATGACTGTATTTTAAGTTCTGTATAGAATTTGCGTGCATGGCAGGAACCGTATGCCTACCATCGTTACTGTGTTAGGCACTTGAATGCCAACTTCTAAAGGGATAATCCGAACAAGGACTTACATAATTTAATGTGAATGGCTGCAACAGATCACCAAGAGTGTAAATTCAGGAGGTGAATGAAATTGATTAGGCAGGAAGACCTAGAAGCCTATCATTGGTTGATGCGACATGAGCTTGACTAGTGGACTTTGCATAAGGATGGTGGTAAAAGATGGAGAATTTTGACTACAAATGTGTCAGAGTCTTTCAACGGGTTGTTGATGTCTGCACGTGGATTGCCTGTCACTGCCATGGTGCGGATGTCATTCAAGCAGATGGTGGAGATGTTTGTTGAAAGATCTAGAGGTGATCGTCATTGATGGAAAGGGGTGTTGAATTGATGCCACAGCCAATGAAACGATTTGAAAAATATAGGAAACGAGCATAGTGGCATACATTTTTGCAGTATTGTAGTGAGAGAAATACTTTTGAAGTTTGCACCGGTCTGCATCACAACCGCGGGAATAATAGACACAATGTCAATGAACCCAAAAGATTATGCTCCTGTGGAAAATGGTCAATCTATCATTTTCCATGCTCAAATGCATGAAATGCTTTCAACATACAGGTTTCGCGACAATGAGGTACATTGATAAAGAATATAGTGTTGTTGCATACGTAAACACCTATAGTGGATAGTTGCAGCTAGTGGGTGCTGAGTATTATTGGCTGCCAAAACTAATTAAAATGGTGTCTAACAAGGATTATGTGCGTCAACGGCAAGTGCAAAAAAGAACGTGGATACGGAACCAAATGGATGTTGGTGATACTGTTTATGCACGTAAATGTGGCATATGTTCCCAAACAGGACACGGACGCCGTAAATGTCCTTCAGCTGGTTTGGGAAGCGGTGGTAATTCAGCTCCACGTGGTAGTTCATCCAATGTGGCCAATTATCAAGGATAAACGTAGTGTTTTATTGCAGTATTTTTGTTGTACTAAATGTCTGTAAATGTTTAGTTTGCAAAATTTCTGAAATAAAATTATGTTTCCAATAGGGTTAAATCTAATTGATATTTAGCATTAAAGATTAAATACAACAATTTAAAATACACCCCAAGAAATAGATAACAATTTTCATTCGCCATTATCGTCACTGTCTGGCACTATTTCATTGTCACTATCTTCATCTTCTTTGTCAACATCTTGTACGCACCCTTCCGGACTGAGGGCATATGTAATCTAGGCCCCAGTTGACACACATTTCTCATATTTCATCGCTATCATCAAGACCAGTTGCTTGATTTCTACAACAATATGAGACTCCTACGTCCAACGTTTGTGGTAGAAACTTAGGTAGTCCCTCCCACTCGACAACTATTGGGAAAACAGGATAAGCAATGTCTCTATGAAATTTTTCATTTTCTAATAAATCCCAATACTAATCCTCCGTTCCTTGCAGGTAGTTAAGATCATCTGGTGTATGATGAACTGCTAGTTCCTTTTCCATCTCTAAAATCTCCTTTATCAAATGCCGAATCACTTCTGGTTAATCTTTGTGTGTGTTTGTTTGGAAGGTTGCAGACAGTGCTTGTGGTACAACTAGCCCATGCCAGTGGCATAGTACTTCATAATCACACCATTTTGAGTAAAGGAACCAATTGTAGTTTTTCGCCTCAATTCGCATATCTTCAGGCTTTGTAGAATGCGCTTCACCCTCAATAATGTGCCATGCAACTTTGAGATCAGTGTGTATTTTGACAGGCTTATTTTTCAAGGGACGTAGAACAACGTACCACTTGTCATCAACCAAATCAGTATAGCAACCTAGCATATTTTTTTCAAGGCATGGATCGATTGTGTTATGACGCGTTCCATGTGGATTTGTTGTTACCTTCACCTTTTTCTTCTTCTTAAATCACTTATTAAATATTAATGGCATTTCTGAAATGGCTGTTGCAATGGTTCTTCAAGTGGTCTTTGAATACTGATCTCTTGGTTCAACTTAAGAAGAACTAAACTGCAAGAACTTGTATATTAAACGTAGCGCATCATCAATATGTGTTATGTGTATTGTCATGTCGACCTGAAAAAGCTATTGACCTGAAAAAGCTGTCAACCTGAAAAAGCTGTTGATCTGAAAAGCTGCACCCACTTGTACCCTAAAGAATCATTATCACCCGAAATGTAGCTCATCACTAATATACGTTATGTGCATTGTGATCATGTCGAGCTTAAAAAGCTGTCGACCTGAAAAAGCTGTTGATATGAAAAGCTGCATCCACTTGTACCCTAAAGATTATTATCACGCAAAACATAGCGTGTCACCAATATGCGTTATGTGTATTGTCATGTCGACCTGAAAAAGCCGTCGACCTGAAAAAGCTGTCGATCTGAAAAGCTGCACCCACTTGTACCCTAAAGAATCATTATCATGCGAAATGTAGCGCATCACCAATATGTATTATGTGCAATGTCATGTCGACCTGAAAAAGCTGTTGATATGAAAAGCTGCATCCACTTGTACCCTAAAGAATTATTATCACGCGAAACGTAGCGCATCACCTATATGCATTATGTGTATTGTCATGTCGACCTGAAATAGCTGTTGACCTGAAAAAGCTGTTGACCAAAAAAAGCTGTCGATTTGAAAAACTGCATCCACTTGTACCCTAAAGAATTTTTATCACGCGAAACATAGTGCGTCACCAATATACGTTATGTGTATTGTCATGTCGACCTGAAAAAGTGTCGACCTGAAAAAGTGTCGACCTGAAAAAAGCTGTCGATCTGAAAAGCTACACACACTTATACCCTAAAGAATCATTAGCACACGATACATAGCGCTTCACCAATATGCGTTATGTAACCTAAAATCACTCTTAGCTGCCTATAAAAATTTTGCGCATTTTAGTTATTATTTGCGTTGTAACGAAACGAATGGAACAACTTTCCACTAAATTTTTTATTTTTGAGCATTACGACATGTCTGGACGCAATGACGTACCAAGGTGTTACTGTGGCAAACGTGTGATTTTGAAGCCATGTTGGTCAAATTGCAATTTGGGACGCAGACATTGGATGTGTAAACAAGATATAAGTTATTATTATTGGAAAAGAATGTTTGTTAATAATTTTTATATAACATGTTAATTAATAGTCTTGTATTATCATCCCCATTGGTAGGACGAAAATCATTGTGGTTTTGAAGAATGGTATGATGAACCCATTAACTAGGAATACTACAAATCATGTTTGCTAAATATTTGAAATCTGAATGGTGAATACGAACTCCAGATCTTGAAACTACAAGAACAACTTGCGGAAGTGAAGGAGAAACTAAAAGAGGCAGAAGAAGAAAATAATCGGTTGGAAGAGAAATTTAAGTGGTTTAAGCAAAAAATAATAGGCGATAGTGACTAAACAAACACATGGATGCGTTTAATGTAGTATTTTATTTTATGTTGTACGTGTCACGTATTATCTTTAGTTGGTAAAGAATTTACATTTATGTTAAACTGTCGTATTTTTTTTTTTGTGTTCTAGTGTTAAACTAATAAATAACCCGAGAAATAAAAACACATGCGCAAATTATGTAAAACATACATAATGCTGCTAATATATTTAATGTCATATATACAACTAAGAATACATATCAATAAGTCCCACAGCCTGTATGCTTTAAAGCATTGGCTGGCCTGAGGCGCATCCCATCCCGCCCAGCTACGCTATCAGGATCATCCTTATGACGTCGCCTCTTTATAGGAGGATGCGCTGCAACATGATAGTGAGTAAGGCTGGCAGGCTCGGTAGAAGTGGCTGTTGGGCCAGCAGTAACCTACTATATTATAAGATATTTTACTATATGAAATATAAAATACTAACGTACGTGTTAGCGAAAAATTTTTAATGGTCATACTATGGTCTCAGCGGGCTCCTGAATAAGATCATCCTTCTCCGTCAAGTTAGTATTGCACAATGTTGCCTCAGTGACCGGCGGTGATGAAATTTTTAAATAAATAAAAATACTTTAGATATTACTGACCAGTCTATAAGGTAAAAACAAATTGAAATAATAGTAACACAAACAAACATGCACCTGAGTAGCGCCACAATGCTCTGTCGGAACATCGAGGTGCACTAGAGTAGATGAAGTATGTGAAAGATCCTAAGTATCCCTCGGTGAAGAGCCATAACTCAGTCGTCTCCCACTATGCACCTCTCTATCGGACGATCAGCAGCAACTGTCAATGGCTCTGGACAACCAGGAAAATACTGATCCCACTCCTGCTGCGTAATTGCCGTGCTCGCGATCAACAATGGAGCTGACGGGGTCAGCTGCAAAGTACCTGGTGACAGCTGAAGGCTGAATGACGGCATATCATTAGGAGCATCGTGTGGTTCAGGGTGTTCACCCAGTTGATCATCTCTAATATCCTCCACGGGTGCCTCAACGCCTCCTTGTTGGGGACCCCGTCCTCACTGACCACTAGGACCACGTGGGCCACACCTTCCTCTCTGGTCACGCCTGCCACGTCTACCACGTTCAGGCTTCACTGGTGGCCCATGATGGTACTCCTCGGGCGGCACATAAGCAGCCTACTAAGCACCCATACTCTTGGGCACGTCTCAATGTATCAGCAGCAAGATTAGTAACTTGACCGCCGAACACGTGCAAAGCTGCCGCTCCCTCGCCTGTATGCTGTAGCATCTCCAATTCTAAATGGTAGAACTATTGTAAGCCAATAGCTTGCATAACATATAAAATATTAATTACGGAAGGATAATGTAACATTATAAGTAAGTATAACAAATAACATACCAGTGCCTCATGCCTCCCGGCGTATGAAATGTACCGACCACCAGCGCGATGAACGAGATTCCTGACGAGAAGTTGTGTAACGCTGCGATACTAACCCATGTACTCATGCTCGCCCTCCATACGGTCAAGTGGAGGGTTTGGTAGAATCAGGCCATACCTCTGATCCCAAACCTCAATCTGGGCCTTTAGCCAGACCAAGTATATCTAGTCAACCCTGTAGCGATCATCTCACTGGTAATGTGTCCTGTGCCAAGTAGGCGGAACAGGTACAGGCTGCGGACGACCAAATTGGCGAAAGACTCGCTCGGTATCATGATGCTCGACTATATCGAGACATATCAGTGGGACGGAAGAGCTCCACATAGCTCGACCGCGGGAGCAATAATCTAGCAATCCAGCTATGAGCTCGTCACTGTATGGTCTCCATACGAACTATTTATTAAACACAAGAATCATGAGTAAACGCAACACATATCAAGCCAGGCCAAGTAAACTTAAGTATATATGTACATGAGCACCTTCAAGTAAATCCAACAAATCCCTGTAATAAGGGAGATGATGTTGAGCCTCGACATCACGAGCGTGGCCTCGCCTATCAACCCAACTCCAAGCTAAAGGGAGAAACGATGGAGGTGGTGCATCCGGACCTATCGATGGCAGAGGTGGCTGGAATTGCAGGAATCGCTCCCAGGCCCAAACCTAATATAGATTGTGGACGTAAAATTTAAGGCATTTTTTACTATATATGTTATAATCATGAAAAGAATAGGCTATGTTTTCACCTGCAGTAGCAGTAAAAAACCGGCAACGTCTCTCTGGGTGCCCATGCACGCCTGACATATCTGCCTATACAGGTAACCTAGAACAGCTGCACCCCAGCTGTAACCAAATAAGTCTACTAGCCGCTCCAGATGATGCAAGCTGACTAGGTTTCCTGAAGTGTTTGGGGAACAATATACCACCAAACATCATCAACAACAACAGTCTCGTATGCTGGTCGATATCCTCTAGCGGTGAATCATCAGTATTCTTCGCGTCCATCGCCACCAGATGCTGCTGAACGGGCGTCAGCTGCAATCGACTTGCCCCACTCAATGCCGCTGCAATATATGAAGGTAATCCACTCCAGTATAGTCTCTTAGAGCATGCGGGTAAGCTACAAGTATACCATCAACAGGCAGCCCGAAAAGAACCTCCATGTCCTCAAGCGTGATGGTAGCCTCGCCGATGGGTAGATGAAACGTGTGCGTTTTCAGTCGCCACCACTCTATCATAGCCATGATCAACGCCCAGTTGAACTGCAACTCGCCGATCTCTATGATCCTGTAAAAACCCGTACCCTGAAGGCGTCTAACTATACGGGGATGCAGTGCGTGGTCCCTACTGAAATCCTACATATCATCTATACGTCTGGGGCAGAATGTCTGGGCCAGACACTGCCATCCCAGATGTGTGAAGACCTATGGTTGCCCTGTAGCAACAGTAGCTCTCGAGATGCAGGTCCGGGATGCACAGGTGGAACCTCCATGACGATGTCTGCAAATTGAACAATATTAATTAAAGTATTTTTCTGTTTAATTGTTTAACATCTTTAAATATATTGCAATATCTTTTATATTAATATTTAATCGATATTATTACTTAGGTTGATACATTTTATATAGGGCCTATTTTATATGTTAGTTTCTTACATTATTTTATATGTTAGTTTATTATTTTATATGTTAGTTTCTTAGTCAGCTATTTTTGGGTATAATAGAATTAAATATTAATTTTCATAACTATACATGATATAATTAATAAGTATTCATATAAAAATACTTAGTTTGACTAATTTTCTATATTGTTGTTTTTTTGTTATTTTCTTACATTTTTTGACTAAAATTCAAGAAGGTTTGTGTTTGAACTATCATCTTTTTTTTTCCAGATATTTTTGGGGTTAACAGAGAATTAAATAATTAATTTCAATAACTAAAAAGATATTTTAGTAATTATTCATATAACAAATACTTAGGTTGATAAATTTCCTATATTAATATTTCATATGTTACTTTCCTACATTTTTCTACTAATTGAGTATTCTATCCGAGTTTGTTAAGGAGAGCATGCGGTTTTGTTTTTATTCTACACAACGGAATCTTAAAGAGCACTAAAGTAACACTACTCTAAATGCCATAAACAAAGTCAATTAACATAAGCTAAAATTTATTGTCAGTTTTACTACGCTAAAGGGAACTACATAACAATTAAGGGCACAACATAACACTATTGGGCACTTAAAAATAATAAAGTCACATATTAATATACGTTCAACAATAAAATCACATATAACAATAATTATTCATAAAATAACAATATATATATATATTTTACTAATTTTTTAGCACATAAATAAACTAATCCGGATAAAAATAAAAAATTAATTAAATCACAAAACGATCACAAAAAACATAGACCACAATAAAAAATAACTAATAAGCATTTTATATACATGAGTTTTACCAAAAAGTAAATCAGAATACCTCGATTTAAATTTTTTTGAAATGTGAAAATTTGATGATTTTGGGGTCGAAACGAGCAATAGACGAGATTCACTACACAACAACGCCTTGGATCCGGTGTTAGCTTGCTATAATATGGAGAAGACACACTTTTTGGGTGACGGGTAGGCTCCAATGGAGTTTTTTTGCTAAAACAATGGTTTGGGGGGGG